>BJBW01005566.1:108125-132766 GCA_004320125.1 Scolopax mira
CTGTATGAATATTGTTTTACTTGTAGATTTTTTGTATACTTTGGGAATTTTCCCTTTTTATAATCTTGTCCTGGTTTGCCTAAACTGTGACAAATCAGTGTCTAAATAGCCTTCTATTCTCTTTCCTTAACAGGGCATCATATCTGACCTGTTTCCTGGAGTGGTTCTTCCTACCCCAGACTATGACCTGTTTGTCAAGGCACTAACTGAAAATATAAACAAAATGGATCTTCAGCCAGTTCCGTGGTTTATTGGAAAAATTATTCAGGTTTATTTTCACATAATTCTGGGGGGAAAAAGTGTGTGAGAGCAGAAACATTCTTGATTCGCTGTCTGTCATGAATTAATAGCTAATAGTTTTCATGATCAATTAATAGAATATTACAAACAGTGTATTTTTACTGAGAAAAAAATGATGGAGTAAGGGGAGGATGTCTAGGGGGCAATGGCTTCTTAAAATTATATCAGTCAGAACAGCCATAATAACATGACTGCCTTCTGATTTGGGTTAGTGTTCCGGTTAGCCTTAATAGAGTGCAGATATTTGGCTGATATTTTGCCCTGTTGTGTCTGAGCACAGGAGAGATACCTCTAGTTCCATACACACAATGCTTACTTTTGTGTTAGAGTCAGCCTCTTGTCACTGATACAGATATACGAAATGATGCTGGTGCGCCATGGTTTCATGATTGTTGGCGATCCTTTGAGTGGGAAGACCTGTGCATACAAAGTGCTCGCTGGAGCCCTTGGTGATCTGTGTGCAGGTAACATTGTTCTGCCACAACCTTCACATTAAATTAAGTTAATTCTATGAGTAATGTTTTCCCTTTGCAAAGATATGCCCAGACTGTTAATTGTCTTGTATTTTGCTTTCTCAACTGGAAGGTTTCTATTCATTGAACTATTTTTGTCTGGTATATTTGTCCAGAAGTAATTTTTCTGCATTTACTGGAATAGTAAAACATATTAATGCTTTTATGAAGTTTGTTAAGCATTGTATTTGTGCATAGTACTCTTGAAAATACTAGCTCTGATAGGAAGTTTGTAAGTACCTCCCATAAACATATAAAATCTTCTCTGCTGTGCATTTTCTTTTTCTTTTCATGAACTTTTGCACGTAGGAATTTGTACTTTCCTTGTACAAATAATGGAATTTCTTATTTACTGCTGCCTAGCTGCCAAATGTGGGTTGGTTTTTTTTGTCTTGGACAGCTGAAGTAGAATCCTTAGGAATCTTCTTGTTCTGTATTTCAGTTGTTGAATGAAACTAACCTATCAAATTCTCAAGCTCATCTATTTGTTGTTTTACACAGCAAAATCCATGGATGAATTTGCTGTTGAATACAAAGTTATTAATCCCAAAGCAATCACTATGGGGCAGTTGTATGGCTGTTTTGATCCTGTAAGCCATGAGTGGACAGATGGAGTTCTTGCAAATGCCTTCAGGGAACAAGCATCTTCTGTCACAGAAGATCGGAAGTGGATTATTTTTGATGGCCCAGTGGATGCAGTTTGGATAGAGAACATGAACACTGTGCTGGATGATAATAAGAAGGTAGCCTAGTTTTTGCCAATAAGCTCATCCTTCAAAATGTGTACTTAATTTTAGTAGTAGCAATACTTGTTACCATGTTAGTCAAAGGAGGTGTGAGACTCAGGAAAGGCTGATGTGCTGAAAAGCACTGCTTTTTCCCCCCATTATATAAGTGGGTTTATTAGATGACGTTATTTCTCCCTAAAAGCCTTGGTTTGATGGCCATCAAACTGCTCACTGTGGTTTTTTATTGACCCTTTTAGGAAACTGAAATACATAAACTCAGTTCCGTAACTGAAAGCTGAGCTTGCGTAAATTACTTAAAAAGTGAATTAATTTCAAAAAAGCTGCAGGTCATAACTCCTTTTCCTTGCAGAGTTATTTAAAGATAGAGCATTGTTCTCTGTGTTTCTGCAAGTCATTACAGTAATACGTGGAAAAGTTGAGACAAGGTCAGAAAATATCATTTATTGTGAGAATACTAATGAGTGAATGAGGAGTGACACTAAGGAGAACGTTCAGTGATTTTATGACAGGCATTGCTTTGACTGAATGATCGTCACTGACATGACTAGATCATGTTTACATGATGCTCTTCTTCTAGCTATGCTTAATGAGTGGTGAAATAATTCAGATGAATTCAAAAATGAGTTTAATTTTTGAGCCGGCAGACTTAGAGGAGGCATCTCCAGCAACTGTCAGCAGGTAATGTGAAAGCATTCAAATTTCAACTGTCCCCCCTTGCACATCTATTTCTGTACCACAATTGGTTTTTCTTCCCAGGTGTGGTATGATCTATATGGACTCACAACAGTTAGGTTGGAAGCCACTGAAGGATTCCTACATGAATACACTGCCTCCAAACCTGCAGGAAGAACACCGAGAACTGGTGCGAGACTTAATTTTTTACATAGGTCTAATTTAGAAGATTCATTTTAAGGTGGTGCTCACAGTTTGCTTACTTGAAGGCAGGCAAGCAGAGTCAAAACTTTTTGAAGTACTGTCAAGATTTAGAGGTTCCCAGATCTCTTAGAGGCTGTTTGAAATTATTTTGTAGTGATGCATGTCAAATGTTGCAAGGAAAGTACCTGAGAGCTGGAGATGCTGTGACTATTAGAAATGCAATGTGGGAAAAAATGGAAGACTCAAAATGTTTTGAATGCATCCTTCTTCTGTCTAAGACAACTAGAGTTCAGCTTGAGGCTTATGGCACTCCATAGATACTAGCCAGTTCCAGCTTTCTGGAATTCTGCTGTGGCACATGATCTGTGTTGGGCCCTCAGTAGGGGCTTGTCCTTTCTAAGACAGGATCTTAGAGCCCTTATTTTTGTTTCTGTTGAAATGATGTTTTTGTTGCCCAAGCAAAGCAGCGGTCTCCCGAGGCTGAGCTACTGCTCTGCTGTCTGGATTAGTAACTGGGTAACAAATTCCTGTGGAAAACTTCTCAGTGATAGAAACAACTACTTTTTGTCATCAGATAGTGACGGCGTAACTGTGTGATTGCTTAAGTACCGCCTCACACAGGCCCTTTCTTGATCTTCCCTCTGCCAACTTGGAGAATCACTGATGCCTTATGTTTTATTGAGAGAGAGTTGAGGGACAGTGGGAAATGTGGTCACTTTTGCATTGTTTTAAAGCCATTTCATTTTTTTCTGATAGGTCAATGACTTGTTTATGTGGCTAGTTCAGCCCTGTTTAGAGTTTATTCACCTTCATTGCAAAGCCTTTGTACAAACGTCCTCTAGTCATCTGAGTTATAGCTTGATGAAACTCTATACTTGTCTGCTTGGTAAGTGCCTTAAGCCTTATTCTTTTTATTTCAATTTTTATATTTTTTCCCTGCTGTGTCCCTTGACAACAGTGCAGGTTATCAGGTGCAAGGAAACACCAAAGGAATTCCTTACTGTTATAATAATAAGATAATATAATAAGATTATATGATGGAAGTCCTTTCTTCTCACCGTTCAGTATTAATAATAATTTTTTAGCATTTCACATTTAGACACTGGTATCATTACAAAATTGACCCTTAATCTTGTGAGTGTATTCCATATGTTTTGCTTGCTGTTTGCTAGTATCAGAAAAAAAGAATTAGGACCCTTTGTAAATATTTTTTTCTTCTCATTTTTTTTATTTGTAAACAGTATCTTACACAGACAAAATCCACACTCTGTAGATTGGCTTTGTTCCCCTGAAGACAACGCTCTAAGTTTATGCCAGAATACTTTTGCAAGAAAGGCATTTTGAATTGGGATTTATGATTATTAGCAGCATTTAACTAAACTTCACTAAAATATGTGTTTTTTAGATGAAATAAAGCAATCTGAGGAAGAAGAGAAGGAAAGCATGTCTAGTCAGCATATCACCTTGTGGCTGCAGGGCCTTTTTCTTTTTGCTTTGGTTTGGACAGTTGGTGGGATCATCGATGCAGACAGCAGAAAGAAATTTGATTTGTTTTACCGCAACTTGCTAATGGGAGTAAATGATGAAAACCCACGCCCTAAAAGTGTGAAGCTTACCAGAAACAATATCTTCCCAGAAAAAGGTGCTTCTTTATAAATGTATTTGCCTGGCCTTTTATAAAGCAGTAAGATCTCAGTACTTTAAGGGAGAATAGAGTGCCTGGCAGATAATAAGTTTGTAGGAGAGTCACCATCTGCCAAGCATTGGGCTGCACAGTTGGGTGCTCTTTCCTGGCTCTTTTAACCAGGAGTAGCATATGCCTCATGTACTCAAATCATGTAGCTGAATCTGACCTAAAATAATTTGGTGATGGTAATGGCAGTGTGTGTGTGGGGTATCTCATGTACTAGAAAGTCTTTATTATCTTACAGTGTTGGACAACTCCCTAAAATGATTGAAGTTTATTTTTATTCTTTAATGTGTTTTCCTGTGTTGTGTTTTTCAATTAACAGGAAGTGTTTATGATTTCTATTTTTACAAGCACGGTAGTGGGCACTGGAACATGTGGATGGAGTACATCACAAAAGAAGAGCAAGTTATCTCCCCAGGGGCTAAGGTCCACTTTGTTATCTTTCATTATAGAATATAATTACTTGACTAAATGATTCAGCAGTATAAATCAACTACCTTAGCTAGCTCCGATTCTACTATATTAGGCTGTTTACCGTTTGATATGAAACTTATCATTAATCTCTGTAAGTTCCTTTCCATGCTTATGTCTTAATTCTGGTACCATCAATATTAAAAGTTCAGCGCTGCAGGTGAATATGGAGCCCCGAGGTTGGTTGCTGGTTGAAATTTTTGGTTCTGCTTTAATCTCTGTAATAGCATCTGATGTTGGGGAAATCATGGTGGGGAAAAGCCAAAGCCTAAATTTCTGTTCCTTCATTTTTGTTTTCTGTCATTAATATCATGATATTACAGTATGAGTAAATCACAAAGAGCAAGTAAAGAGAATTACTACTTCTTTGGGAGAGCAGTACTGAGAATCCTGGATCCCCTTCGTTTCCAAACAGGGGCACTCATATTTGATGGCAGCTGTGAACGCAAGGGAGGTGTAGCACAGCAGAGATCTGCAAAAAGTACCTATTCTGCAGATGAAATTTCAAGATAACTTAAGCAATATTTGTTCCACTTTTCATTCCATTGTAGTTGCAACTGTCTTGTCTGTTAAGTACATGAGAGATGTAAGATTGCATTTCATTCTGCTGTCTAAAATCTTGATATCTAGTGCACAGTCACTAATGATAGGTGGAAGATGAGGAAGAGAAAAAAATTCCATAGCACAGTTCCTTTCCTTTTGTACAGTAGGGGAAAAGAATTAAGCCATACTTAACTTTGCATATCTCCCTCTGGGCTTTATATAGTGTCTACAAACCAAAATACAGATAATGCTAGTTGTGCTATTTACTGTATAAATACTGAAAAAGAAATGGAGTCATATTATCTACCAAAATCTTGTTATAGCCTGGGTTTTCAGAGAAAAGTATTTTTTAAAAATGCATTTATGCTACAGGCTTACTGTAGTTGCTTGCAAATATTCATGTTGATTAAGGCATTAGATTTTTTACTTCAGTTTTTCACTTACTTTCCTGTGTAACAGGTATCTGAGCTGATCATTCCAACAATGGAAACAGCCAGGCAAATGTTTTTTCTTAAAACATATGTGGAGCATAATGTCCCTTTGCTTTTTGTGGGTCCCACTGGCACTGGAAAATCAGCTATAACAAACAATTTTCTACTACACCTTCCAAAGCAAAAATACATCCCAAGCTTCATCAACTTCTCTGCAAGAACCTCTGCCAGCCAAACCCAGGATATTATTATGTCCAAGCTGGACAGAAGAAGAAAGGGATTATTTGGACCTCCTTCGGGGAAAAAAGCTATAATGTTTGTGGGTAAGGCAGTTTTTTTCAGAGTTTTTATATCAATTTAATTTTGGTTTTAGGCAAAGGAAGTGATTAAAGGTAGTAATTTTGGCTTTCCCCAGTTCTCGTTGGCTTTTTTCAGGCATCCAAAGAAGGATCAGCACTGCCCCCTGCCGAAAAGTTTAGAACTGTTTAGGTGGTGGTTGTCTTCAGAAGAGTTGATAGTGTTGCAGTATGACACGAAATAAAATAAAACAAAATCACCAATCACACTAAATTCACCCCTAAATATGCCTGTGAAGTATAATGTCATTTTATTTTAGTTAGTTTAATGGGAAGGAAGAATAACAAGACACAACTTTTCCCTACTTATAGTTCAATTGTTTTTTCTTCTTAGGTTTGAAAGATCTAAGGTTTGAATTCCTAAACACTGAGGTTTTTGTTTTGTTTTTGCCTGTGTTCACCACAGATGACCTAAACATGCCTGCAAAGGAGGTCTATGGAGCCCAGCCACCTATTGAGCTTCTCAGACAATGGATTGATCATGGTCACTGGTATGACAAGAAAGATAAGTCCAAGATTGATATCATAGACATGCTGCTTGTTTCAGCTATGGGTCCACCTGGGGGAGGCAGGAATGATATTACAGGTAAGTATGTTATAATAGAAATATTACTATGGCAAGTAGTTATCTAATTGACTGAAGTTAAGAGGCAGGTTCAGTTTTGCTGATGACAAACTCTACGTTTCTTGATCACTTGTAAACCTACAAATACCTTCACTGGGCTGGGTCATTCCAAATAGAAGCCTGCACGCTCAAGGTCAAATATGTACCTGTTCCAAGGAGAGTTTAATCAACATTAGAAACAATGTTTTGAATGTTGATTAAACTGTAAATGATGAAAGTAATTTTAAAATTAGAGAATGGGACACCTTTTGCATTTTCTATTCTTTGGAAAAGAGAGGGAATGCATCTTCTTGCCCAGTCTTTCTGGCACTTCTCTTCTGAAATTGTATCTCCTGCTGCTAATATAGGCTGCCTGCATTTACTTACAAGCACATTGCCTGCAAGTCTATGATTCCTGTCATAGCACCATAAAGGAGGTTATATTTTCTAATGAAAAAGTTATGTCAGTAAAAGTTCTAATGTAGCAACAGCTACACTGTTATAAGGCACTTTATGCTACTTTGCCTCATTTAAGCACTCTAATACAGGTATAACTTTAAGTGCTCTGAGGAGGCTTTTTTAAAATGATTACTCCGATACAGCTAAATTTGTAAAATTTACTGGTGCATGGACTGAATTTTTTTAGATGAAAGCCGATAACAAGATACTTGATTTTCTGAAGTTTTACTATATCATATCACAATCAACAGGGCTAATGTGAGCTGAAATTTAAATTTGGGTAGTAGTGAACTTGTCGTGGAGATGAATGTTTTTCATATTAAAAGCAGTTATTCTAAGTGAAATACTGATATAAAATATAAACCAGTTTATCTTTCTTTTGCATCACTATTGGAGTGGAAATTTGCCAGAAACAAAATCATGAAGCTGGAGCCAGATTCAAATACTGGTTTTTAGTGGCAGTCAGTCCTAGAATATGCTAGCTGAAAGGTGGAAAAATGTTTGGACATTCCTAAATCTTCCTGTATCTTTTTGTGTGTATTACAGGACGCTTCACACGGCACTTGAATATTGTATCTATCTGTTCTTTTGATGATGACATATTAACCAAGATTTTTACTGCAGTTGCTGACTGGCACTTCAGCAAAGGCTTTGAGCCTGTGTTTCTAAGGTAATGCGATATATTTCCTGTTACCTTTGTCATCTTTTCTCCTGTGATTCATCTGCACAAGTTAAAATTGTATTTCTTTTCCTTCTTAAGGCTGGGAAAGATAATGGTCCAAGCAACAATGGTGATTTATAAAATGGCAGTTGGTAATTTTCTCCCAACTCCTTCAAAATCCCACTATGTTTTTAATCTACGGGATTTTTCCAGGGTTATTAAAGGAGTGCTGCTCTGTCCCCACACTCATTTGCAAGTAAGTTGTAGTTTAATTATGTTGCTGTAAGAAGAGCAATGGAAAAAAGTTAATTATTTTTATAATATCAGTAAGTAAACACCTCAAAATATATGAACTGTATTTTCCATAGATTTGCAAGGTTTAAAATCAGATTATCCCTGAATACCTTGTTAAATATTTTCTCTCTGTCTTTGAAGGAGACAGCTGTCATTTTTGTTAATATTTTTAATATGTATTATAGTTGGTCCCAGATGTCCAAGGTCCACCTGTTAAGGCCTGTACATCAAGTCAGTCAGTCCCTTCTCTTGAACTTGCAAACTTAATATACAAAAGAAACAAACATGGGAAAAGACTCGGTATCTCTCTTTCACAAATTGTAAACTCATCAGTGAGCAAGACTGAATAATTAAGGCCTGAGTTTGCCTGTTGTCACAAACTACAAATGAATACTGATAGATGTATATAATATTAATTCTTCTACTTTTTTCATCCCTTTTCAGTACAATGTCACATTAAAGGAGCATTAAAAGTTTTATTTCTGATGAGGGGTATGGTTTTGGTGCAGAACAGAACAAAACAGCTATAAGCTATTCACGGGAAATCTTAGTTAGCAACACTTTGGAGGAGGGCTTGAGTTAGAGTCTGTGAGCCATATCTTTGAAAGATTTATTCTTTATATTAGAAGGGTGGATAGGTTTGATACAGTAGAAAAAAATACTTTGACATAGAGTCCCAGTTTGTATTGGCAGGAAGGACGAGACAGTAACTAGGTGAAGAAGACTGTTAAGTCAGCAGATGCTGAGCCATGTGCTGAATGATTTGGAATTGAAAGATTCCCACTGAGTTTAGTACAAGATATAGCAGGGTCCAGATGGACATTTCTATCCTTTTGTTTTTAGAGAAATCCTCCCTGAGCTGTATTTACCCACTTTCTTGTATTTACATTTTTCAGGATGGAGATAAACTGATCAGACTTTGGATTCATGAGGTATACCGAGTTTTCTATGATCGCTTAGTCGATGAGGAGGACAGGAAGCTATTCTTTCAGATGGTACAAGAGACAACATCAAATGCCTTCAAGCAGAGCTTTGATAAGGTATTTTCTGGTATTAATGAGCTGGGACCAAGAATGAGACTGATGCATTTTCCGAAATACTTAGACATTGAGATTACATTAGTATTGGACATATTTTGAATTATTTTGATCAGTGTATTTAAAAAGTACGGATGGTCTTCTATTCAGTATTATTTTATATATTCTTAGTCAAGGTAATACAAACTAGTTCATATCAGAATGATTCATAACTTCAAAAGGATTCTGCATTGGTATGGAGGACTATCTGGAATAAATGTCTTACACAATATTTATCTGTGCTTTTGCTTAAGTTAATATTTGGGTGAACCAATGGGAGCAAGTGGGTACTTTTCAGAGAAGCCTTTTGGGAACTTCTCCTATATTTGACAGCAAAATCTCTCTGTGAAGTATGCATATATAGAAACTTGTATGTCAACCTACAGCATGTTCCCCACTTAGATTTCTTTTTCTGGTTTTTTGGTTGGTTTTTTTTGTCCAAACTAAGGTAATAACTGGATATAGCTGGAAAACAGTGCTTCCCGCAATGCAGATAAGAATTGATTATGACTTTCAGGAAAATAATTTCCTAATCATTTGAATTATCTGTTAATTCTTCTCTTTTCCCTAGGTACTGAGTCATCTCTCACCTACTGGAGAAATCTCTGATGATGATATCCGCAGCCTGTTCTTTGGAGACTATTTGAAGCCGGACAGTCATGTAAAAGTGTATGATGAAATCACAGACTTAAAGCAACTGACAACCGTGATGGAATACTACCTTGAGGAATACAACAACATCAGCAAAGCACCGATGTCCTTAGTCATGTTTAAGTTTGCTATTGAGCATATCTCAAGGATATGCAGGGTATTGAAACAGGATAATGGACATCTGTTGTTGGTAGGGGTTGGCGGGAGTGGTCGACAAAGTGCTACCAAGCTGGCCACCTACATGAACAGCTTTGAACTCTTTCAAATTGAAATTACGAAGTCCTACGGCACCCATGAATGGAAAGATGACATTAAACGAGTCATGCTGAAAGCAGGTGTTGGTAACAACAATGTGTCCTTTTTGTTCTGTGATAATCAAATAAAGGATGAAGCATTTGTAGAAGATATCAACATGCTTTTAAATACTGGTGATGTGCCTAATATCTTTGCAACAGATGAGAAAGCTGACATTGTTGAGAAAATGCAAAGTGCAGCAAGGATGGAGAACAGGAAAATTGAAGCTACTCCCCTTGCTATGTACAATTTCTTTATTGAAAGGGTGAAGAAAAATTTGCATATTGTGTTAGGTCTGTATACAGTGTCTTATTTCTCAGAATGTTTTTTCTTAGGCTTAGTTTATTCTGCTTTCTAACTGCAAACAAACTTAGGTAACATTTGTGAATTTTATTTTAATTTTTCTAGCCATGAGTCCTATTGGAGATGCATTTCGGAATCGATTGAGGATGTTCCCTTCACTGATAAACTGCTGCACCATTGATTGGTTCCAAAGCTGGCCCACAGATGCTTTGGAAATGGTTGCTAACAAGTTTTTAGAGGATGTTGAACTTGAAGATGACATTAGAAAAGAGTATGAGTTTATTTGTCAAGAAACATATGATGTTAATTTTTGTTCCCCTCCCACTCACACCCCCAATATCCTTGATCAGGAAATTGTCCTTATAAATGGAGAAAGCTAAGCCAACTCTGAGGTTTCAGTGCAAGTCAAAGATACCTAGATATATATATCTGATGTTTCTGCAAATGAGGCCACTCTTTTATAACAAATATTTTAGACTCATTTCAGAGGCAAAAAACAATTCTGCCTACACTAACACTAAGATAATTTCATAAGCTTAGAGGTATTTCCTCAGAATTAACATAAAGACAGATTGTATTTTCATAGTAATGTGGAAAAATTTTTTCTAGGGTTGTGTTCATGTGCAAATATTTCCAAGAAAGTGTGAGAGAGTTGTCCATCAGCTATTATGCTATACTGCGAAGACACAACTATGTGACACCAACTTCATACCTAGAATTGATTCTTACCTTTAAGACTCTGTTGAATAGCAAAAGGCAAGAGGTTGACATGATGAGAGCTCGTTATCTTACAGGACTTCAAAAACTTGAATTTGCATCTTCACAAGTAAGTTTCAGATGAAAACACTGAATACGTGCCTTATGCATAATTTAGTATGGGGTCTGTATAAGTTGATTAAAACTTACAAAAAACTGAACTATTAGCTATATTCTTCATAATATTGATTTGTTTTGCAGAAAGCTAGCAGGAAAAGTTAGATTAATGCTTAGCCATTTTAAGAAATTGTGGTATGTAAATTCAGATTATAGAACTTAATAGAAAGCTAAATGAAATTGATGGTATTTATTAAATGTTGAAGGACTAAACTTTACAAATTCCATTATTTTCTCAAAACCTTATATGCAAAATCCATGCCTCAGCATCCTAGTACCTATTACCCTTTCCAACATAGGGGACAAGTTGAAGAATGTTGTAAGATGATAATAAATGTTACTTCCTGAGTAGATTCCCAGTAGGAAATTGATCAGGTTCCAGGTAAATAACCCTTTTTTTTTTTAACCCATGTGATCCAGGGATTGATCTTTCCAAGAAGCAAAGCAGTGAGGCTTCCAGATACTTGCTGGATGAAGGAGTGTATCCAATTTGAAGCTGTTGATGTCATTAATTCTGTGTTTCCTTACAAGTTTCTTTTGGATTTTTTTTTCCACCTGTGAAATAAAGGATTACTTAAGGTTTCATCAACTGAAACTGACTGTGAGAAAAAAAATACAATTAATAAATTTATTTCTCATTATTGAAATTAAATGGATCATAAAAAAGCAGGTGTATTGCATGGATGATAAAAAATATTTTAAAAAAAATCTATTCAGTTAAATAAAACAGCTCTTGGTAAAAATAGGCAAGAGAGAACTATTGTAATAATTATTTAGATCAAATGTCCCTTTTTAGATTTTATTAATGTAGTGTTTTCTGATCCTAAGGCATACAACATTCACAGAAATTTTTTCTTGATTTTCCTGTTGCGTTCATCAGGTTGCAGAGATGCAGAAAGAACTGACTGATCTTCAACCTGAATTGATTCAAACTTCTGCAGAAACAGAAAAAATGATGATCAAGATTGAAAAGGAAACAGTTGAAGTAGATGCAAAGAAGGAACTAGTGTCAGCAGATGAAAAAGAAGCCAATGAAGCAGCAGCTGTTGCTAAAGCTATTAAGGTAGGGGGCTTGAGCCCAGAGCATGATGGGTTCCAGGTCTTTCCAAGTAAATGGGAGTTGTGATGATGTGTTAATGGTATGATCCTAGCTCTTAAAGTAACAAGAGATGATGAATGAGATATTCCTAATGCAAACAAGGCAAATTTTGGCTGTTTGGAGTATGACTGTATCTCTCAGAACTGCATAGCTTCCCTTTCTAGTTCACATCCCAAAAGCTGTGTAGCTCTTATTTCTGTACTAATATATTGTCCTTCTCAACAGATTGAGGTTATACTGTTTCCAAGCCCAAACACAGTTAATTTAGAGTTAGCTCTTAGTTCATTTAGAGTTAGGTAATTTGGTTTAGTGCTGCATGGAGCCTGATTAGGCATAACCTAGGAGATACTGCCATAGCCAGCCATCTGTAGCACATCATTTCCCATGGAAAGCTGCAGGATTCCCCAACAGGTGTTTTTTGTTGGAAATACTAGTAATGGATAAAATAGTTAGACAGATAAATAGATCTGAATACACAATAAAGAAATTAAGCTACACAGTATATATTTTTACCTGATCAGCACTGTAAGATCTAACTAAGAACAACTATACCTAACCTGTATTTTAATTATCTTTGTCAGAGCAGAGAAACTTTCATCTTGAAAGCTTCTCTGGCTTTTTCAACTCTCAGTTCAGCTTATGGAAGTTGTGAATTTCTCTGCAAACCTTCCCTCTTTAAACTGCTCAGACAAATTGTGGAACTAGTTTTCTCTAAAAGAAACAAAATGTTGTGAACAGTCTTTTTATTAAGTACTTATAAGCAGAGAAGGTTCTCCGAGGCTGTGGTGGAGTGGGGAAATGAGATTGCAGACCTGGTATTTTATGACAGTTTACAGGATTCTACCGAATGTCTTAACAGGATGAATGTGAAGGAGACCTTGCTGAGGCCATGCCAGCTTTGGAGGCAGCACTTGCAGCTCTTGATACCCTCAATCCTTCAGACATCTCTCTTGTGAAATCCATGCAGAATCCACCTGGTCCTGTGAAGCTCGTCATGGAGAGTATCTGTGTCATGAAGGGAACTAAACCAGAGAGGAAGCCTGATCCAAGCGGCAGTGGTAATGATGCGGTGTTTGTTATCCCTGCCCTAGGAATGCTCAGGGTACTGCTGTGTTTTACTAGTGAAGTGCTTCTGGTGTGAATGCAGCCACGTGCACTGAAAGTGCATTTTGCTATCAGTGACTTATAACTACACTGAATAGCTAAGAGATGCTTTTGTCATTGTCACATATTGCACTGTCGTACAAGCTTTGTAAATATGATCCCAATCACCAGCACAAAGTCATCTCTTCAACTTGCTTTGACCCAATTTTGGGAATTGCATTGCCTTGAGGAACTCTGGGAGCTGGAGATGTGCTGTGCGCCGTTCACCTGTATTTTCCCCTCTAAGCCCTGCTGCCAAACTCTTTTGCTTATATCAGGAGGCAGAATTCTAGTTATAGCCCTGCCATAGCTGATTACTCTAACAAGCTCTTTGTGTGTGGATTATGTTGTTGTGGGATTGCACAGGATTTGTGAGGTAGTAAAGGAGAAAGGTCTTTTTCTTTGAGTTTTCTTCTATCTTATGCCTCCGTAGTTCAACTCTTCATAGTTGAAAATAAGAATTCTTTAAGTGTCTTTCATCCGAAGCTGTTACCTAGATTAGGAAGGAATGCTTTCACGTACTTACTGATTTATTTAATAAATTATGCTAAGAAAGACTGTATAACAATTTGTTTCCCTTATTGTACTTGGTTGATTTAGAATGAATATGTAATTAATAAATATGACATAGGTTAGTGATGATGAAATTCCTGTCTGAATTTTGCTAGGTAATGACTTTCCCAAATTAGATAATAGTGGTTGCATAGTAAAATTCTGTTGCAAAATCATTGACATTAATTCTTCGTATTATGTTTCAAGTATTTTTTCAGTTTGAACATGCATGCTTTAAGCCTGATTTTAGTGTTATTTGCAATATAGGTAAAATGATAGAAGACTACTGGGGATCATCTAGAAAAATTCTTGGAGATCTGAAATTTCTTGAGAGCTTAAAGACGTACGACAAAGATAATATTCCTCCTGCTATCATGAAGAAAATTAGAGAGAGGTTTATTGATCATCCAGATTTTCAGCCAGCTGTCATAAAAAATGTCTCATCTGCCTGTGAAGGACTATGCAAGTGGGTGCGAGCCATGGAGGTGTATGACCGTGTTGCAAAAGTGGTTGCCCCAAAGCGTGAACGATTGAGAGATGCAGAAGCATTATTGGAAGTTCAAATGCAGAAGCTAAAAACAAAACAAGCAGAACTCAAGGAGGTAGTTGATCGCCTCCAGGCTTTGAATGATGAGTTTGACAACATGAATGACCGGAAAAGAGAATTAGAAAATAATATTGAACTCTGTTCACAAAAACTTGTGAGAGCTGAACAGCTCATTAGTGGTCTTGGTGGAGAGAAAGATAGGTGGACAGAAGCTGCACGATTATTAGGAATCCAGTACATAGACCTAATAGGAGATGTGTTGTTATCATCAGGAACTGTGGCTTATTTGGGAGCCTTTACTGTAGATTATCGCCTAAAATGTCAAAAGCAATGGCAGGTCCTCTGCAATGAAAAGAACATACCATGCTCCAGTGATTTTAGCTTAAGTAATACATTAGGGGACCCAGTCAAAATCCGTGCATGGCAGATTGCTGGATTGCCAATTGATTCTTTTTCCATTGACAATGGAATAATTGTTTCTAACTCAAGAAGATGGGCTTTAATGATAGATCCTCAAAGGCAAGCTAACAAGTGGGTAAAAAATATGGAGAAAAATAACAAGCTGTCAGTTATCAAATTATCTGACACACATTATGTGAGGACATTAGAAAATGCTATTCAGCTTGGAACACCAGTCTTGCTAGAAAATATTGGTGAAGAACTAGACGCTTTCATAGAACCTATTTTGTTGAAGTTAACATTCAAACAACAAGGAGTAGAATACATGAAATTAGGGGAAAATGTAATTGAATATTCAAAAGATTTCAGGTTTTACATGACAACACGCTTAAGAAATCCTCATTATCTTCCTGAAGTGGCTGTGAAAGTTTGTCTACTCAACTTCATGATTACGCCTTTGGGTCTTCAGGACCAACTGCTTGGAATTGTAGCTGCAGAGGAAAAGCCTGAGCTAGAAGAAAAGAAAAATAAACTGATTATAGAAAGCGCAGCCAACAAGAAACAACTAAAGGAAATAGAAGATAAAATCCTGGAGATCCTTTCCCATTCAGAAGGAAACATCTTAGAAGATGAAACAGCAATTAATATTTTGTCTTCATCCAAAGAGTTATCTGAAGAAATCTCTGAAAAGCAAAAAATTGCCTCTGTAACTGAGATGCAAATAGATTCTACTCGAATGGGATATAAGCCAGTTGCTGTTCATTCAGCTGTTGTCTTCTTCTGCATCTCTGATCTGGAAAACATTGAACCTATGTACCAGTATTCATTGATTTGGTTCATTAACTTGTATGTTCAATCTATTGCTAAAAGCAAAAAAAGTGAAGATCTAGAAGAGAGAATTAAAAACATAACCAAGCACTTCACAATAAGCATCTATAATAATGTCTGTCGTTCACTGTTTGAAAAGGATAAGCTGCTCTTCTCCTTCCTTCTGACAGTAGGCATTATGAAGGGAAAAGACCAAATAGATGATGATGTTTGGCGTTTCCTACTAACAGGAGGTGTTGCTCTTGATAATCCTCACCCCAATCCAGCTCCAGATTGGCTATCTGACAAATCTTGGGCTGAGCTTGTACGTGCATCTAGTCTGACAAACCTCCATGGACTAATGGAACACGTAAAAGAGAATTTTTCAAAGTGGAAGGTAATATATGACTCTGTAAGACCCCATGAAGAAGCTTTCCCAGATGCATGGAACACACTGATGGGGTTAGATCGCATGGTTATTCTCAGATGTTTGAGACCTGACAAAATTATTCCGGCAGTGCAGGAGTTCATTGCAGAAAATATGGGAAGAACATTTATTGAACCACCTACTTTTGATCTTGGAAGAAGTTACAATGATTCAAATTGTTGTGCCCCTTTGATTTTTGTATTATCACCAGGTGCTGATCCTATGGCAGGTGAGATTGGTATTAAAAAATCGGGTTTTTTATCTGGTTAAATGTCACTGAGTGTGTCTAAACTGACAATAGCGTAAACCCCATCATTTGATCTTTAGAGTGTCTTTAAAGTACAATACAGCAATGATAGAATATGAAACATTTGCACCTGCCCATATGTATACAATAGCAGTAAAATCGCTAGAGGGTGGAATGAATGCAGTGATGATGAAATGTCTAAGTCTCTGAGCAGCAATTTAGGGATCTAACAGCTTTTAACATCCAGACCAGTTTATAATTTGTGCTTGTGTTACAATTCTTTCAGTGGGCGTTTGGGACTTGCCCCAGTCTTTGTTACAACCCCTCCTCCAGGAAGTTTCCTGCCTCTCAGTTGCTAATTAAATGGTGTATATGACCACACTTAAAAACACATCCGTTAAATATCCTTTAAAAAATAGGATTATTTTTAAACCTGATTTCTGCCAAAGGAATTGCAATATGGAACCATACATTAAGGATGTATTTCTAGGAGGTGCTGGTTTTGATAGCAAAGTGGGAGGGTTATTTTTAACCAGATCTAAAGATCCAATTTACAGCTCAGTCCCCAGAAAAAATTGTACCCATGCAGCAGAGAGAGGAGAGAGCTGTAGTGCAGGCTGTACTGAGCACTTCGGGTTAAAGGAGAGGACAGGCATTTAACCTGGCTAGTATTGTTTTGTTTGAGGTTTTTGGGGTTTTGTTTCAGTATTTATACAGCTAAATTTTAGCATATGCCTCAGAAACACAGTGACTGATACAGCATTTGATACTACTTTGGGTTGTTGAAGTGAGATTTTTTTTCAATTAAGTAAATTATTTCTTGACTTCTGCCGCTTTAGTTTATTTTTATATTATAAAAGTGATGAATATAACATAGACTTTTTGTTTGCATTTGCAAAACTTGTCATCATAGGTTTGCTAAAATTTGCTGATGATGTTGGCATGGGAGGCACAAGCGTTCAAACTATTTCGCTTGGACAGGGCCAGGGCCCAATAGCAGCAAAAATGATTTATCAGGCTATTACTGATGGAACCTGGGTAGTGTTACAGAACTGCCATCTTGCAACTAGCTGGATGCCTGCTTTGGAAAAAATCTGCGAGGAAGTTATAGTGCCTGAGAATACCAATGATAAATTCCGGTAGGAGTTTTAATATTTTGCTCTTCTTAATGGCAGTATTTCTTGTTTGCTGAAGACACTAGTAAAAAGAAATGAAACTTGTGTGAACAGCTAAGTATAACATTCGTATCATTCACGTGCAGTGATAAAATAAAGATGTCTAATTAGGATGTCATCTTTTCTACTTGCCCAATATAATCTACTTTATGCCTGTGTTTTAGAACAAATTCAGAAGTTATCATTACAGTTAAGCAGGCAGTCACAACTTAGTCTTCTGCAGATCAATACTGAGCATTTATCAATATTGATAATTTTTTGATAATGTGCTTTTTAAAATTCTTTTCAGGTTGTGGTTAACTAGTTATCCATCAGAAAAGTTTCCTGTTAGTATCCTCCAGAATGGCATCAAAATGACGAATGAACCTCCAAAAGGAGTCAGAGCGAACCTTCTTCGATCATACCTTAATGACCCCATCTCTGACCCTGTGTTCTTTAGCAGTTGCCAAAAGCCAGAAATATGGCAAAAACTGCTGTTTGGCCTTTGCTTTTTCCATGCTATTGTGCAGGAAAGGAGAAACTTTGGCCCACTGGGTAAGGTTTAGATTCTTTTGCAGGTTCTTTAAAAAAGATTAGTAGTTTTGAAATGCAGTATTGAAGCCTATCTTTAAAAAGGCAGCATTGTTGTTAGCAATGTTACAGGAGTTCATATTTCACAGAACATAATAGACCTGTTTTCTAACAGAACATTTAAAACCTGTTATTTGCAGGGATTCTTAATCAGAGTAGCAAAGCTACTCTTGAAGCTACTAAAATATCACCCTGCAGGAGGACTAGAAAGTAACAGTTTTCCATGTAAACATATTATACAGTAGTTAAATTATAAATATTATAAATATATATATTAAATTATAGCCTACTAAATTCTTAATTTTTTACTGTTGTTCTTACTAACTAACCATCAAATCTAGTTCCATTTTAAATTTCCATAATTAGAGATGTGTCCTCTTCAATTCTGCTTTTGTTATTTACGTGTATACTTCATTTTATCAAAGCTAGTGCATGTATTTACTTGATGTGAAACAAATTTATGTAGTTGTAGTATGTTGTTCATCACATAGCACTGAAAAGATATGAATTGGAGAGATTTGAGCTTCAGCTTTTTCTATACTCTTGAAGTATTTCGAAAACTAGATAGAATTTGTACATAAAATGTAGAAATGTATGGAATCATAGATTCCATTTTTATAACTATATATAAGCTTATACTCAGCACTGGTGTACATTAAATTCTCAACATTCCATTCTGAATGAGTCTGTCTTTGTCATAACAGGTTGCTGTTGTGAAATGCTCTATTTTGACTGAAAGCCACTGTCCTTATTTTCATAGGCAGCTATAAATAAACACTAGATTGCCAGTAGGAAGATTCTAATTTTTTGTTTTAAAGTAAAAATGTAATTTTTGTAAGTGACAAAGGGATCATTTTGAAAAGCAACGTCTACTGCTTATTGTGACTGGCTGCCTGGGGGAAGAAGTGTAGTTGCAGCAATAGTCCTATTTTGCATTACAGCTATAGGTTTTCTGAAGTATTCTCTTATCTGGAGTACGCTCCTGTGCAGGTGGGTTTTTTTGTTTTGGTTTGGCTTTTTTTGTACTCTGAATGGCATATACAAACAGCATTAATAGATGGGCAGATTGATTAAAAATTAAAATCAATCATTGAATTAAAACTTCTGTTCTTGTTGTCTCCAGATAGTAACAGATTAGCTGAAAGTACTGCGCAGGTTTGTGTTCTATTTCAGGTAAAATATAATTTTTCAGGAGTGTGTGATACTGAAATGCCTGTGCTTCTGTTTTAATTATGAAGAATGATGGTAATAATACCTTAGGATATGATATTGTTATGGAGCCATATTCTCCCTTGTGCAATAAACAGCCTGGTAAATTCTAGGGCTGGTTCTAGGTACTGTCTAGATGCTGTTTTATTCAGCTGTGTAGTAGGGGTTTAGTACCAATACCATAATTTCCTGAGCGTGGTTATTGGTACAGTGCACCATTCCCCATTGTATCTTTTCTGAATCAAACAGGTTGGAATATCCCATATGAGTTCAACGAATCTGACCTCCGAATCAGTATGCAACAGATCCAGATGTTTCTGAATGACTATGAAGAAATCCCATTTGAGGCTCTGACATACCTAACAGGTACAGGCATTGCACCCTCTAACATGTTGACTTTGCTGGGCACTTTGAGCTGGTACAGTGATAAACCGATGAGTTGTTGACAAATTGAGTGGATTCCATTCAGGTTTACTTTCTTGGCCTTCCACATACAGACAAGCTGGATTCCAGACCTTCAGATGTCATTGCTCTCTTGGCTCATACACAGCTAGAGGAACTACTAATGGTCCAACAAACCTCCTGGTCTTTGTTTCATACATGTCAAATAAAAACATCATTGGCCTCTGTTTCGTTTTCCTGGTCAATATGATCTTGACATAGGAAGCATGGGCAGTTTACCAGGGGATGTGATAATACTCATCAGTTTAAAGGAAGAGGTGTTGACCGGTGTAAATAACATCATTGCTGTGGCTATTCAGTTTGCTTTCTCAGATGGCTGCTTCTTGGCACCTCCTTTGTCAAGCTTATAAAGAAAATTCCTGATTTTTCCTAATATTAATAAATATTATGAAATATTTATGAAAAAAAATCTTTGGAGTCAGGATTAAAATAATAACTGTGAGTTGTTAGCTTGCATTTTCTGTACCTTATATCAGTGTAAACCTCTCCTGATTGCTTGCCTGTTAGTTAAATCTCTCCAAACCTTTCTGCACATGGATATGGCATATTTGCGATTCCTTGTTTTCTACTGTATGCATACATAATCAGATTAAGTTTGCATGAAAGGAACCATACAAAGATTAGATTTTGACAGTTCTATAAATTCTTACTAATGAGAATTTTAAGCAAAAGAGCTGTCATTTAAACCATGAGATTGTTTACTATGGCCTGAGTAGCAGTTTCTCAGACCAACTCATAGTGTTCCTAAACCTTTCACCACCAAGACACACAAATTTGGTCCATAGTTCCAAAGGTGTTAAAGTTCCTCTTTTCCATTGAATCAACTGAAATATAGGGCCTAAAAGCTTTTGAAGATCTGGAGCTTCAGAACTTCAATTTACTGGAGCTATACATTACTGCAAAACAAATTTTATTTGCTCATTAACTTTCCGTTTTTCATCCTGGTTTTCTTTATCCTTTCCCAGGGGAATGTAACTATGGAGGTAGAGTAACAGATGATAAAGACAGGCGTCTTCTCCTATCCCTTCTTTCCATAGTCTATAGCAAGGATATAGAGCAGGACAAGTATATGCTTGCACCTGGAGATGACTACTACATACCATCACATGGACCGTATGAGGTAAGAAGATAACTAAGTTATTGGAAAAACCTTCCCTACACTGTACTTTGACTGAGTAAATCAATTCCTGGATGCATTTAACCAGGAACTTACGTGTTTGATTGTAAATGGGAATGTTCTTCTCAGCTGGGTTTACTGATCATTTATGAACTGGTACCTAAATGTTTCTTTTACAGTCTTATATTGAATACCTACGAAGTTTACCAATTATAACACACCCTGAGGTGTTTGGACTTCATGAAAATGCAGACATCACCAAGGATAACCAGGAGACTAACCAGCTTTTCAGTGGAGTGCTTCTGACGCTGCCTAGAGAAGTAGGGGGAGGTGGGAAGTCCCCTCAGGTAAGAGGGGAAGGAAGGTCAATTTGTACTCTGGAAAGGCGTCCTTTCCTGTCATGCCCTACATCTTAGAGTAGTCCAGCACTTCTCACCACATGACTGACACGGGAATAGATCTGAATGTCCTCGAGAGAAGCAAACAGATTTGGCAGAAGAACTTTTATAGATGGAAGATACACTAATGACTTTGAATTCAAATGGGTTAATATCACACAACTCCACCTGGAGCAGAGCATGCAGTTTTGAGTCAAAATGTTTCTTTTGTATTTCATGTTTTAAAATAACAGTGAAGGAAGTGCTTCACTTCAGCCATGAATTCTGCTTATAGCACAGTTAACAATCACAGTAAAGCACCTCAAATCACATCCATCTCTAGGCATTTTTAAAGTATGACATTTCAGTCTACAAATTTCAGTGATGGAGGTTCATACACTGGCCTGACTTCAGCCAGCACTGGTTGTATGACCATCCCTGCCATTCTCACTAGGGGACATTCTCCCATCAGGCAAGAAATATAAGCCCGTTAGAGGCAAAAGTTGTCTTCCTGATGATGTCTATGCTATAATGGCACTTCCAGTCTTTTATTACTCATTGAATGTTTGGTTTTTGAGATATGTTTTTTGTTTCCCTTTGGCTGCTTCAGTTTCTGCAGTCCCAAACTGCTATAAGTAAAGCTTCTTTCTCTTATATGGTCTTCCCCATGCTGCATACTTTATCTTTTCCTTCCTTGTGGCAGTAGTAGGATTACGATTCTCTGCTCTGCTCCCAGTTTCCTTAGAAGTTGCCTAAAACCTTTTTGGAAATTAAGCCAAAATTACTAAGAAATTTAAAATTATTGAAAAGGAAAAAGGAGCGAGGCACTTGCAGAGGCAGACAGACAGGATGATGCACAAAGAGTAAGAGTATGTAAACATTATTTCTTTAGGATAATGGACTAAAATGTCATTATGCAGAAAAAATATAAGGTCTATAGTGTTCTTTGGAATTTATTGAATAAAAATAGGTGAAAAAAAGGAATTTCCTCATTCAATGAAGACTTGTGATTTCAGGAAACTGTTGAAGATTTGGCGCAGGACATCCTATCCAAATTGCCAAGTGCCTTTGATATTGAAGAGGTTATGAAGGTATACCCAGTACTTTATGAAGAGTCCATGAATACAGTTCTTAGGCAAGAACTAATTCGATTCAACAGGTATGGCTCAGTGTTTTGTGTAGCTCTACTAATACTGAAATATGCTTGTGTTCATCAGTACAAGCCACTCACAAGCCGTAAACAGTTATAAGCCTTTTACAATACATTGTTCTTAATGTGATAGATTCAGCTTTTAAAAAGTCTTTTTAAAAGACTTATAAGCTTCAACTGGCTACCTGAATATGGAACAGTAAGCATGTTCTTGGAGTGTGAATTTAAATTAGAGTTTGTGGTGCTGAGATAGGGCAGGCTACTTTATTCTTTTTAAGTCATATCCAGGCTCCAATATTCACAGCACACTATGTTAATTAGTGTTAAAATTTTTAAAGCTCTTGCCACTTGATTTCCCTTGTCTAGACCAGGAATTTTCAATATCTTTCATTTATCTGTATGTGGGTTTTTCTTTGTTTGCTTTTCTGAAGTTAAGTAAAAGTTTTGATAACTACAGGGGAGATAAGAAACTTCTGACAGGACATTTACCAGTGTTGATCGGCACTTTGTTCAATTTAGACTCAGAGGTGTTTAGCCAGATAGTAAGAAGTAAATAATGATATAATAATTTCTTTTTTTTACCTGAAGGCTTACTGAAGTTGTTCGGAGCAGCCTCATTAATTTAGGCAAAGCCATTAAAGGCCAAGTGTTGATGTCATCTGAACTTGAAGATGTTTTCAACAGCATGCTAATGGGAAAAGTACCATCAATGTGGGCTGCCAAATCCTATCCATCACTGAAGCCTCTGGGAAGCTATGTATCTGATCTCCTCTGTCGTTTGGTCTTCTTCCAGGTATGCTAAACTGAGACTGACAGGTCTAAGGACTGATAGCTGAAATCTGAACGGGTAGAATGTGTATCGGTACTGTCTTCACTCAGCAGTACCCTTATAGCTCCAGACTGTGAACTACGTGCACATACACATGACAAAATATATACTGCATTAAGAGCATTGGAATCAGCTGGGCAATTCCTCAGCAGGATGGGGTGGGAGTATAATCCCTTGGTGCTAATTTACTGCTGCATTTGGTAGTTTCCAAAGGAATTTTTTTGTTTCTAGAAGATGCGTTTTACTTTGCGTTGATGCTTTAATGACTTCCCTGCTCAAAGGACACTGAACAAATGTGAGAATGCTTTAGAAACAGTGCATAACAGGCACTGTTACATTTTTATGTATGTGACTGTCTTTCAAGTTTAATAAAAAGTGACCCCGCTTCCACACACTTTCCGAGCGAGCTATTTTATTCTTTACTCACCCTTCCATTACTTCCCTTGCATTCATAGCACTCTCTTTAATTTACTTAAATTTTCAGATGTAGCTTAAATAGCTGAGGTACTGAGATGTACTGAAACCCCATACAAGTCAGAGGAGAAGAAAGCTAGAAAGAAGTCTCTGAAAGATTTATATGAGCAGCAGAGTTTCCTGTTTGCTGGCTCAGAGTACTCTATGAGCTTCTTTTGCCTTCAAATGGCTTAGAATAGCACAGGGACATTCTGTCCTTGCCTTGTTTTTCCTACTGCCTTCATGATATCCGACAAGGATACTGGCCCAAGATCTCCTTGTCTGGCACCTTTGTACTGCAATGATTTCCTCTACTAGGATCTGATGTGTTGGCTGTAGTGAGTTATAGTGCAAGTGCGAGGTGGCCCTTGCAGTTATCAGTGAAGATTCTATGTAAGAAAATGTGGCCTTTTTTCATGTTAGGAAACTGATGTTTACAAGACTGTAAAAGAGGGCATGTTGATAAAAGTGACAAAATTCAGTAATTTTTCTTCCTTTTATTGGATTCAGTCAATTTTCTTCCTTTTACTGGCAAGTACCTAGCATTACAAAAATATGTTTATGGTACTTTCTGAAATTTCTTTTTCAGTAGCATGAGTTCTAATTGTATCAGAATCGCAGAATTACAGAATCATAGTGGTTGGAAGGGACCTTTGAGATCATAGAGTCCAACCACATTAAAAAAAGCCAACTGAACCCCACACTCACAACACCAAACACAACACCCCACCCCCACAAACCAAAATCTTGGGCACTAGAGCATGCCCTGAAGAGCCATGTCTACACGTTTCTTAAATACCTCAAGGGATGGTGACTCCACCACCTCCCTGGGCAGGCTGTTCCAGTGCCTGACGACTCTTTCAGTAAAGGAATTCTTCCTAATATCTAATCTAAAACTCCCCTGCCGCAGCTTCATACCATTCCCTCTGGTCCTG
>BJBW01005566.1:139075-163124 GCA_004320125.1 Scolopax mira
CCCCCTGCCAAAGCAGGTCCATCTAGAGCAAGTTGCACAGGAACATAGCCAGGCAGCCAACCAGAGAAGGAGGCTCCACTAACTTTCCTGAAGAAAATTTGTAAACAGCCAGTAAGGAGGGAATTCATTTCATTTCACTTCCATTCATGAAACATCTGTGAAACAAAAATACTCCTCAGATTTAAGATACTGAGGAGACAGTTGTAGATCCTTTCTTTTAATACATCTGGCTTCTCTTCATTAAAACCTAACACTAAAATAATTGTTGAGAAAGCCAGTGTGCTGATTATGTTGAAAAGGTAACCATGTAAAAATGCACAGTGAAGACACCCAGAGCATCTTAAGTTTGCTCCCATAGTGACACCTTGAAGGGAGAATTTTCAGTTACTCCATACATGGGAACTTGAGGAACCCAACAGTGGAATGATTTACTCTGAGTTGTGTAATGTAATTCCAAACTTTGCATTTCACATCCACACCCTCTCCAAAAGAAGATAGGGGCGGGGGGGGAAAGCTGACATAGAGGCTCTAGGCTACTCCTCTGTAGTTTGCAAAAAGGACAAAGAAGGAGTAGTGGCATTTTTGATGTCTCTTTGCTACTGTCCATTTAGAAACAATACTTCACCATAAGGATACCACGAAACTGGAACATTTCTCCAGGGACAACATGCAGAGCAGGGACCGGAGAGGAAGGAGTGTAGCTGGAAGATGCAGTCACTGTATTCCCACTCACATTCAGGAGCTCTGGAAGCACTCTGTCTGCTTGATTCTCCTGAACTGTCTTGATTTTTTTGCTGACCCTTCACAAGACACTGCCTTGAATCATAACTGCACATATAATCTTCAAACCACCAGAGAACCCTGCTATAGATTGATCTTGAAAACCTGCTGCGATTTGTCCTGATGTCAAAGTAATCTTCGTAAGACACCCCACTCCTTGAAAAGTGTTACTTTTATTGAAGAGTCAGTGGTAGAAATGTAGTAATATTAGACCAGCCTTATTCATCACATGCAAGTTATCACTTAGCTTTTTGGCCTCAGGAAATTTGTGAGCAAATGACCAGAACATTCACAGTGGTGCACACAAATCACCTGGATTACAGTCCACAACTTAAATTATGTGATTACACATCAGAGTTTAAATGGTGGGTTATGAAACTTCGTCATGGGATTTCAGGTAGATTGGCTTAGAAATCTTCCTTAACTTTTCCTGGTGACGCAATGTTCGGCCTTGTTTATGGGCAAGACCCATAGGAGGCAGATGGATCTGGAAAACAAAATCCCACCAGATAGGTAAAAATTGAGAAGCTACAAGGAAAAGAAGGATATATAAAGACTAGGTTTCACTAAATTTTAAAAATTTCTTTGTATTCTGGAGAGGGCAACCGTACCATCTCAGACCAGGTTATTAGATTTCTGTCAGTGTTCTCTGAGGAGTGATTACTGGTGTAACTTTCAGCCCCTATATGTTGTGTTTTTATTAAAATCCTATATATTTTAGGCTTTAGCAACCTTGTTTTGTAGCTTGGTATCAGACTGTAAGGATAAAATACTTGTTGAAATAGGAATGCTGACAATGTTGCAAAACAGTAAGACCTAGAAAAGCCTAAAAATTCCTGAGTAGATGTGTGCTTTATTCATACCTATCTAATAAGTAAGTCACAAAATAATCCCAAACTGTATATATTGAAAGACTGCCTTCTTTATTGTCATGATTATATATACCACATTAAAATGATCAATCAATGTCATTGACTCCATAAGCAGAAGGAGCAATAGGTGACAGGCTCTTCCTTTGACTGACAAAAGTCTTTATATTTCATAAGCGTGTCAGTGGGAGTCATACAGCTGTACCCCCCCTTAGTGATTGAAAACTGTAGGTGTTAGCAGTCAGATGTTATTATTGCTGAAGCCGTCATCCTCTAAGAGAGCTGTTTAGGTGCAAATAGTAGTAAAAGCACTGACTAAATCAGCAATAGAGATTTCTAGAATCTGAAAAATAAGATCATCCAGTTTGTCTGAGAAAGCTGATCTAGGAGTGATCCCCTGGGATTCTGAAGCCACTGCACAGCATACATTTTAAGCCCATTTCTAGGAACGCTGCTTGCTAGATGTGTGTTATTATTCTGTGTACTGGAGAAAAAGCAAAAGCTCTATGTGAAACAGATGCTAACAGTGACCATGTTCTAGGCAAGCATCTGATGAAGATACAATTTAATTTTGACCGTGACCACCTTTATAATGAAATTATAGATGTGAAAATGTAAATTAGAGGAAGTCTCTATGGGAGGCAGCATAGAATACTACAGACAGAGGTGACTGGGCAGTGAGAAAACTCTACTGAATGGTGCAATACAAGACACTGCTGCAACTTTCAGCATTTTGATAATCTTGGACATGTTTTTCTCCAGGAACAGAGGAAAAGAAGCAGCAGCATAGGCAGGTGTTTTATAAGACCTGATCTATGACTGAGAGAACAGTTACCATTAATGTAGGTTATGAAAATTATTATTTCTATGGCAGATTGTCTGGTCTGAATAATTTTTATTTTCTCATGTGATTTCTGTTACAATCTTTTTCTTTCATTGGTCGGTCAAGACTCCCTAAATATTTACAGGCTTTGGGAGTTTAGCTCATGCAACTCTGTTTAGGCTTTGACTCCTTATTTTGATAAGAAATCGGCCAATTTACATTGAAAAAAGATAGATGGAGAACATTTCAATACACATTTAGCTTACTTAGCTCTTATTTAGCATAGCATTTAAATACCAGCTTATCTAAAAATGCAGTGCAGAAGTGATGGGAACTTAGGGTTTTATTATCCAGGGAGAGCTAAGTGGGTTTCATTGAAGACTTTGTGACTAGATTTATACTCACAGGTCTCGGGTAGGGGATGTTATAGTGAAGTCCAATTTCTATTCTTGCCTCACATTCTCCTATACACTGCTTAATCAGCTTTGGATCCGTTACCTAAGATCATATAAACAATTGCTTTGTACAAGTGTAGCAATTAACAATTGGAAGCTCAAGCATAAGTGATGCACAGCCACATGACTTTCCTTAGCTTTTTTTGGCAATCCCAAGGATCCAATGATTGATTTTTTTTTCACATCCGTAAAAGGTAACGTTAGTATTTGCCCTGACTCAACAATTCTGGGCTTGATGACACTGGATATTAAGGCCTAGAGACTGTCATAACTGAGGCTACAGAAGGAGGTTTTTACCCAAATATGGTCTTTTCTCTGTAAAAAGACAATACAAAAATAAACTTCTAATATATACATGAAAAAACCACACTCACCCATTCGTCACTCTGCAAGGTAGCTGAAGGAGAAAGAGAAGAGACTCCTTGGTCTACATTCTGTTATCATTCTACCCAGAAACTCCCTTTGAAGTCAGAAATGTGATGTAAATTGTGACTTAAATGCATTTTTTTATTTTTGCACTACCTGATTTTAGTCCCAGAGACCAAAATGGGATATAAATAAGTATTGTGATCTTGAATTACAAGAAAGACCTTTGATTACCATGGAGTCGGTATCGCCCCTTTCAAAAGGGGTTTGAAATTTCTTCCTTAAGAAAAAAATGGAAATGCTTCTTTTAAAAGAAGTGCTAATAATTGTTGCTTTGAAAAGAAAAAAAGAAGTGTAAAAAGCTCCTGAGCTCTGTTTGCCATTGCATGGGTAATGATACACTTAGTGAGTTTTCTAAAAGATCAAAAGCTGCTTCAATTACACAGGCAGTATCTTTGGAATTTAATTTTTCTTGGCACTTTTTAGTGAAAGCTCTAGACCTTTTAGACTTCTACAGTAGTTAGTAGTTAGAGCTGAAATAGTTTGAGTTTTCTTGTTACTATTTCAGGAATTAAATTTAATCTATAATCTACATACACCAGCATTAAACATGAATGAAATTCTGGGAAAACAACTCTTCCATTCATATCTTAGTATCCAATCACTGTGACAGGGCAAAGAGCAAAGAGACAATAATTGAAAAATTAAAAACTGTAAGGTCACTCACATTTTTATTTTTTCGGAATAATGTTTTAGCTTCATTTTTAATGTACTCCTTCTCTTTAATAGTTTCTTCTAACTGTCCTGATGCAGATTGCCATTTTTTGGCGATTCGGAATATCTTGCGGTAAAGGCCAAGAACTTCTTGTCGAGTAACTGGTGTCATCTAAAAAAACAACACAAACCCCCAAACACATGCATGAACATTTGAGCAATATAGTTTTTCGCACAATGGAATTAGTTTAAAAATATTTCCACCATCTAAAAATACACCAAGCTTTATGAAAAAAAAAAAAAAGAAATAGCTATAAGCAATAATTAGCTGTTGAAAGTGAAGACCCAGTCCAGCAATGTATTTAAACTAGTACTTAAATCTGTCTCTATTCAAACAGCTTGAGCTCTTGCTCAAAGTGAAGCTTTAGTGCTCTGCTGAATCACAAGCCTGGTCCACGAATGTCTGGGTTGTGTTTCACTGCTGTTTTGCAACAGACATTGGGCAAGTCACCGAAACTCTGAGCATCCCCCATCCTGTGAAATTGTCGTACCAACACTGACCCTATCTTTGCAAAACATCTTGAAATCCATGAGTAAAATACATGATAAAACCACCATGATGTTGCTGAAAACCACGATAGGTTTCAGAGGCTGAAAAGCTTATTTGTGATACCACTACAGTATGCAGTAATGATTCAACTGGAGTTTGATGTGATGAAGAGGTGATGAAAGCTATTTTATCTAAGCACTGCAGGAGGGGCAGATGAACTGTGGATTTGGGAAAGTCCTGAATATCTTGATTTTCAGAGAGCTGTGTACCTGCTGAGCCCACTGAATCAGGCTCCAGGTGCGATAAGTATCTTTGTCAGAAAACAAGAATGAAACCCTATTCTTATTCTATGTAAATGAGTATTTTATCATGTAAATGGTGCCACTATTTCATGTCAGACTGCAAAGATCCCCGAGACAAATCCACTAGTGGAATAACAGCACTTCTGACATGGATTAGATTCGCAGAAACAGTAACTTCTGCTTCAGGGACACCACAGCTGTCAAAGGTCCCTTTACTGGCCAGCAGGAAGATGCAGCAGCACTGCAAGGTAAGTATATGGATGATGAGGAACATGTATCAGGACACCATCTAACTGCCTTGTCATCCATTTGCCAACCTGGAGCTTTAGCTGCTGTAGCTGAATCTAGCCTGAAATCAGACCTGTGCCCTGGGAATGGCTCCTCTGGTGCACAGTTTGAAGCCGGGCAGTTCAGACAGCCCCAGCTGCCCTCTGCAGGGAGCACTCTCTGCTCCCTGAGGGGAAAAGCTGCTTCCTAACACATGCCCCCAAATGACTGCAGAGTGTTGGGCCATGTGGCTGTCACTCACCTCCCTGCAATTGTGGCAGTTCCTGTTACTGTGGAGAGTAGGAGAGGGTTTTGCACCAAAATCTTCTCAGGCCACACAGTTCTCGAGTGGCTGCCTCCAGCCCAGCAGCTCACAGTGCTGTCTCTCCAAAGTCCAAGTTACAGATGCTAACCTGAAGACAGGATGTGTCCCATAGTTCTTTCTGCTAAAAAAACCCAAACTATTAAATTCTAGTCTTTTTGTCTTAACCGTTGCTATGATCTAAAAACTTGTTGTTTCATAAACTCTATTAGGGATCTAAGTAGAGACATAAAACTGATTTTCTCTGATTCTTAAGAGAGAAAATTTTTATTTTGCTATTTGTATTTTAAAGTGTTTAACCAATGACATATTCCCCCCCCTAGATATAAAAATGACTCTTCCTACCCAGCAGAAAGTATTTCTAATAAATGTTTATGCTATTTCCAGGAACCAGATATCCACAATACAACATCTAGGTAGTCCCAGCTGGTCAAACACTTTGGAATAAATGCTTTACTTTATCCACTCTACAGCTCCATTTCAGGCAATAAAATTAGTCATACATGAAGCTACGCATGTACGTGTATCTGAAAAGTCATTGCTTCCCTCTGTTGAGTGTGTATTTTGTACAGAAAATAAACAGCTCAGTTAAAAGGTCTGACCTAGCACAAGCTGAGTCCCAAATTACCTAGAGCCCCTCCTGGCCTCACCCCTTTGCTTTTATTTGAAGGTGTCACCTCTGGTGGAGCTGGTAATGCTCTTTGTTCCCTGCTGACAGCTAACACGAGGTAGTATTGCACCAAAAACTTTCCGTTTAGGTTTTCACAAAATCCATAAAGAAAATAAGAGGAATAATGTCAGAGGGGAAAAATGTTTAAAATACAAGTTTAAATTCTGATTTACACATCGGACAATTTCCAAAGCCTCAACTTGGGACAGTGCCCTTTTCTCACGCCTGTTGCTTTTGGATTTTAAACATAACAAGAATCTGTTTATAAAGATTTCGTTTAGAAGTTTAGAACCGACTTTTTTTTTTTTCTCCGCCTTTCCTCCCCCACCTAGAACTTATTTTTCCTTTCTTCAATTTCTCGGTGTTGGAGTTGATAGGGAACTGTGTAGCCCCCATCTAGGTATGGGCTCCACCTTTGCATTACTGCTCTCCTTCCCACATACACTATATGACACAAAAGGCATTAAGCAGTTTTTCATATATACTCAGCAACCAGCTGCTCCCATGGATCATTTTAGTCAGTAATTTCTAACATTACAGACCTGCTCATAAACCGTTTCTGCAAAGATACATAAATGAAGGTTTAAGGAGCCCTTCAATGACAAAGGACCCCATCCATCATGGGAAAGGATGAGAGCAAATAGGACAAAATTCAAAGTCTGGGTCGGATTCTGCTCTGAGAGGGAGCGTAACTGGGGAATAATTCCACCAAGAGCAAAATTACTTCCAACTTAAAATGCTGTAAATGAGATTGGAGCTTTTTCCTTTGGTATAAACAGAGCCCACACCGATACAAATGTAAGTGATGGTACAAGTCATGTATCAGGTGTAATTTCATCAAGTGACACGACTTGTGTTAGTTTTGTGGGTGTGCAAAATGATTCTGAGTGGGACAGAAAGGAAGATAAGAGAGGCTTTCATGTCCTTGTAGTTACTCATCTTGCAACTTACGTCTTTGGCATTTAAATCATAATTATATTTCACGTCTCTGGAATGCTAAGTGGATGTTACACCACTTTTCCCACTAACACTCATCTTGTGGTAGTCACACCCATTGTTTAACTTCTACCACCCTTCATTTCATTGCAGAACGCAGCCCACAGAGGTTAACCACAGGAGGATTTGTCAAAAAGTACAGGGCTATTGTATTAGCTGAGCAAATTTCAGGTGTTCACTGCAACAAAACAACCCGGGGAGAGGTCAAAGGTAGGTCTGCAGGCACCAACGCATCAGTGGGGAAAGGGGGAGGTTGGAGGCTGGTTTGGAGCCGATTGTCAGAGTGAAGCCTTTGGAGGGAAACCAAGCATTGCCTTCCAAAGAAGGGTTTGCTGGGCACTGAGGCAGTTCTGACAACACAGAGGGGTATCGTTCCTTTGATCTACATGCAAACCCCTGTTATCAACATGCAGATCAAGCACATGAAATATCCCATTGTATTCAAACTTGCAAAGGAGGCCTGAGCAGTTCGTGAGTTACTGCAAGATGAGGATGCAAACTTTTTTTCATTGTTAATTAAAACAAGCAATCCTTTAAACTATAAAATGTAGTAAGTTTTACTTTCAGGAAACAAATACACGTTCCTTTGGAGTTTTAGACGGTTGACACAGAAGTTCAATAACCTGAATAATCAGTGAAACACCAGTCGTCTTTTGCTATTTGCGAGTCTGTTTGAAATTTAAAGTTTGTATAAGAATAAGGAAAGAAATCTGTCAACTGCACTGTAAAGTGACCCCAATAGTGCAGAGAAGGCAAAGTCTGGGCAGAAGGAAGCTGCGCAGAGACTGACTGTATATGAGCAGCTAAATTACAGCTGCTTCCCAGCGCGGGATGCTTGGCTAAGAATGTGTAACCAGCTCTGTCCTGCTCCTGCAGAGCTCCTCTGCTGAAGCTGTAAGTCTATTTTATTTCATCCTTTCTTTTCAAGTCAAGCACTAGCTACTCGATTTAAGCATAAAATCTACCAGTAGCGAGTACATAGAGGACTTTAGGAAACAAAGGCTGAAAGTGATAGCCCATGGGGAAAGAAGGAAAATTTTAAAACAATAGATCTCTTACATCCCAGCTAACTAGGGCACGCATTAGTAACACACACTTAGTGCTGATGCTGAAACCATATTTGCTTAGGGGAGGAGATGGTGGGGAAACAGAACTCTGCATGAAATAATTTGAAAAAGCGGCTTTGAACTTGTCGGATGTAAAATGTTTTATTTAGAAGCAACAACTTCTATTTGACAGCTGCTTTGCTATTGGCAAGGAGTCCTCAAGACACAATGGCAAACCGCTGGGCTGACTGCCTTGTGAACCCAGCTATGATCCCATTTCTGTTAGGGAAATTATCAGGATTCAGAAGCACAGCGTATCAACATTATAGTATGGAACTTCATCAGCTTCAGCCTGTATGACAATCTGTATCTCATATTCTCAATGTAGTCTTTGGCTAACATTTAAAGAGATGACAACAACTGAGCAGATCTGGCTTTTTTTTTTTTTTGAGGTAAATTATACTACTTAGCTAAAGAGTGACCCGTAGTCTCTCTCCTGCTGCTAATGCAACAGATAATCAATCATTCCTTTCACAGCTACCCACAGCAACTAGAGGTCAGTAATCTATATTCATCTTTTGTGCAAGTCTGCCAAAATGAGTCTGCGGTTCTTAAGGCAGCAATGAATTTGGTCTATCATTCCCTTGAGGGACAACAACTGAAACAATGAGTTCCTGTGGCACAGGGAGAAGAGGTCACAGATTCCTGTCACAGCTGGGCAGGTCACATGCCTTCCAGTGATATGAAATTTCAAAATCTAGTTTCCACAAAAGTAATTTTATCTTCTTTTACTCGAATCAATGACTTAGTGGCCTGTGACAGCTAGTACATAGTAAACATTGACCACATATGGCTGCAGTATGTACCTAGCAAAATAAAATCTTCTCTTGATTTTCATTCTTGATCCTATTTTTTTAAGATTCATCCAAAACCAAATTACAGCAAAACTTCAATCACAGCAAAAATTTTAAATCTCCATGTGATGAAGAATAAATGAAAATGAAGGATCATATTCTTCCATGATGGTGATAATTTCTACCAATGATTCAGGCCTTTAACATTTTAAGACATTTCCAGCAAGCATTAATTTGACTCCAAGTATTTCTGTTCCCATCTACAAGCTGCAATCATAAATCTATGCAGATTTGGCAAAAAAAGAACCACGTTACTGAATCAAGTTATTCAATAATGATATTTGAAAGCAAGGTGACATTCACATGGTTTTAGGTTTTGTCAAGCCAGTATCTTTCTGCTGGCAAACTGAAGTGCTCTGAAACACGGAGCAGCACCTCTGAACCAGCCTCTCTAACTCTTTGTACTTACACTCTTCATCAGCTGGGATGAGAACTAAGCCATTCTGTTCGTGCCTCGGATTTCTGACTGAACTTGGATCTCTTTTAAGCTTTCATTTACATATGGAGTGGTCTTTTGATCAGAAAAAGGAAACTTCATGCAAAGAGAATATAATTAAATAGTAAAAGCAAGGACTTGGATTTTACCACTCGTTTTCCCATTTAATTTCAAATAAGTGAAACTGCAGAAAATTAGGATTCTACAACATTCTCTTCATTTGAATAAATGAAAGTGGAAACCCTTAACTAGTCCTTTTGATCACAGAGTTTTCATCTTCTGAGGTGGACGAGGCATTATCTGGTTTTAGTAGGACATACAGACTCTTGCTCTGGGAGTGCCTCCTGAGCCGTGGTAGCCTCAGGAAGAACAGAAACGCTGACTTAAGACAGTGTAGAGAGGGAGGAAAAGAAACAAAAGAAAACTGCTTTACATATTAGCTGTTTCCCGAAAAGCACACAGGGTCCAGGTAAACTCTAAAGCAATATGAACTTGTGTCTAATTTTGTACAACCCCGTTGTTCAGGCTTTCACACATTTAGAACCATTTTCTCCTCCTTCGTGTTTAGTTGTCTATTAGTCACAAGAGAAAAAGGTTTTAATGCAGTGTAACAAATTTACTAGGGAAAAAAAGTCTCCACTATCCTTGGATGGCCTTACTTATATAATATAGAAGCATAAAGAAATACAACAATGTAGACTCAAAACCCTGTATGAATTTATGCACCTTATTCATATCTTGGCTTTGAGCCAAATGCAGCATGAATAGAAGTATTTCCCAGCATTGGAACCACTCCCAAACTGGTGAACAGGTATAAAAATGCTAGCAGAGAAACAATCCTTCCTACCCCCTCTCTTACTTCGTTCTGTGGGTCATGTAACAGAGCTCCTTTCGTGGACCCTCTGCTTCAGTTTCCAAATGCTTCAGTCCCAGGACATTGACAGATATGATTTTTAGTCACAATGTGAGAACTACAGCAGGATGTATTTTGAAAAAAAAGATTCACTTTTTGGAAATGAAGTATATGAATCCCATCCAAATTCAGGCCTTTTGCCAACGCAGCCTCACGCAGTACTTGTGTTAGACTCTCCTGCATGATGTAGGGATCGGTCTTTGGGGCCTCCTGCCTCCCCACCAGCACAGGGGCAGCGGAGCACAGGGCCACTCTACCTATCCCAGAGTTATCTCTTGGTGTCTGTGGGGAGAGGTCTCTCAGGCCTGGTGGTGACAGGCTGGAAGGTCACCCTCCTGACACAAGCTCCAGGTGAGCAGCAATTGCAGGCCCAGGTGAGAGGTTCTGGGTCATGATGCACAGGCCCTTCTCCACACCACCTGGGCATGGGGCCAGCCCCCAGCCATTCCTGCAGCCACTGGAGACAGGCGCGGGGACTGGCTGGGCAGGCCTATGGGTGGACACAGCAGTAGCTATGTCAGACATCGGCCCTGCAAGTGAACGCAGAGTGGCTGTGGGACTTGGCAGTCCTTCACACCTCACGGGGCTGGTGCCGGCGTTAAGATGGCGCTGGCCACTCCCCAGTCCTTGCCCGGAACCGCCCGACCACCAGGGGGTGCCGCAAGCGCGGGCGCTCTTCTGCCCCCTGGCGGCCGGGGCGGCATTGCCCCCGCAGCCGGGCGGAACCAACGCGTGAAGCATGGGAAGCGAGGGGGTTGGCCAACCCCCGCAACCTTCAGCCTCTCCCTTGCCTCCGCCTTCCCCGCACGTCGGCTTGTCCGCCCTCCACTCCCTCGCTTTACCTCCGGTAAGGAGCGTGCCAGGATCCCACTCTCCGCCTTCGCGCTGCGGTTCCGCCCCGCTAAGCCCCGTCCCCCCGCTCCGGTGGGCGAGGGAGGGCGGCGACCCGTTGCCTGTCCCTGCCCTCACCATGCGTGCGGCGTCGGGCACGTAGCGTTACGTCACGGCGCAGCGCCACGCCGCCGCCAGCTGACTGCTCACCCCCGGAAGTGATGCAGGGAGAGGGAGGCAGTCTCGCAGGGAGCCGCCGAGGTGAGTGAATTGGACCGTGTCTCTTCCCGTCCGCGCCGGGCTGCGGGCGGGGGGGACGGAGACGGCAGCGGCGGGGCTCGATTCGGCTCGGCCCGGCCGGTGGGGCGGGCTGCGGGGCCGGACCGGCAGGCTCGGAGGTGGCGGGGGCCGCCGCTCTGCTCCTCAGCCCCTCCAGGACCGGTTGGCCCCGCGCCGCCGCCCCCTCACGACGTCCCCTTCCCCCCCGCAACTCGGCCCCCCTTCTGGAGCCGGAGCCCTCCCGGCCGCCGGGGCTGGCAGCCGCCGGGACGGCCCGACGGTACCGGCGTTCCCGGTTGGGAGCTGGAGCTGCCGCCTCCTCCGGTGGTGCGGCGTGGGGCGCTTCTCCGGTGGGTGTTTGCGGGGTCTGGCTCCGGGCAGGCCGGGGCAGCGGCGGGCAGACGCCGAGCCCAGATCGCCCGTCTCGGACTCGTGTGCCCCAGGTAGTGGTGCTGGCTCGCTTTGGGGTTGTTTCCTTCTTACTAATTATTTTTAAGCGTCGGTGTGTGCCATCTGCAGGACCCTAAAACACGCCTTGTCGAGCCGCCTCTGTGCGTCCAGCACCGCGTCCCCGCCGGGGCTGAGGGGATCGGCCGCTTTGTTCGAATACTCTCCGTGCCCAGCCTTCACCTGTGTAAGGCCCGAGGGTCTATAATCATAATGTTTTCAGGAAACGGGCAGAGTGATCAAATGCAGAGCAATTTATTCCCGAGGTAGTTCTCATAATCTGAACGTACCACCTTTGCACGGCCACTTCTCCTCTTACCTTGGCTTTCACTCCCTCTCCTGAATGTGTTTGCCCTTCCTGTGAGAGCTTCAATATGTGTGTGTTAATCGCCCTTACTCTTTGGGGATGTATTGGTACTAATAAACCACTCCTAACAACTTAAATTGTAACTTGCATAATCAGTGTTTGAAACAAATATTGGTTGAAAGCGTATGCCTTTCCTATTAGTGCTGTGGTTGCTGGAAAGAATCATTGATTATCTTTTAAATAGTTAACGCTGCTGATGTGCTGTCCTTCAAAATGTTATGTTGATAAGTGAACAGTCTGATGCCAAGTATCGGAATAGAGCATTGATCCACAGCTGGTAACTTTTTTTTAAATGGTAACATCTGCCGCATAATTTCAAGGGGTAATAGGTTAAGTGCTCTGAAAAAGGGGTATAGCTGTGCAAACAAAAACCACAGGACCTTTCTGAAAATTACAGCCAGACTTCATTGCTGTGCAGTTTTGCTGCATGCTCTGTCTTTTGGAGAACAAAAGATGTTTTTTTTAAATGCATTTTTATTATCTAAGAGCCTCTTTGTCAAACAGTTAATATGTAACTGTGGTATTAGTGTTTTATTTGGGCTGGCAATGCTTCTCAAGTGCATCTGAATGATGCTGCATGTTTCCCTGGTAAAAGAGAATCCTCAGGAAAGGAAACGTAGTCCCTTGGTTATGGCTGCATGTGAAATTAAAGAGATCTGATTTCTAATCTTCTTGTCAGTTCTGTAGTTTGTCTTTAAAATCTTACACTTTCCCCACATAGGTGTGTGTTAGTGCTCATTGGGAAACCTTCATAGCCCTTTACAGGAAAGGCAGCACACAGTCTAAAGCAAGGATTTTCTGCACATCAGCAGAAAAAGGAGAGCTTGTGATCTGTGTTGAATTAGTTGGATTCACAAAGTACAAATGGCTTTACAATCATACTGCAAATATCAGCTCTTGTAATGATTTCTAAAATTCTGATTATTTCCTAGTAGCACGTTGTATGCAGGCATGAATGATTATAATCCTTAAACAATTTTACAAAACAATTAATGGGGGAACTTACAGATTTGATACTATTTGGCTGCTCAATGTGATGCTTTTCAAATTGCTTTCATCTTGAGACCAATAGCCTGCAACCTAATCTGTACTCTGCTCCTGCATCTTTAAGACTGGATTAGGTGCCTTCTCTGCACAGTTTCTTCCTTTATTTTGGAGCTGAATGTTATCGTGTTCATAGCAAATTCTAACTGATTTGTGTCAATAATTCGTTTAATTTGCTGATCTTGGAAATTCATTCATAATTACATTTTACTTCTATTTATCATGGATTGTATTGAAAAAGGGGATCAGATGAACTGAAGAGGTGGCTTTGAGAGAAAACTAAGAACAGCTCTTTGGGAAGACTGTCAGTTAAATTAGTTAAAGAAGTATATATTGAGCAAGAGGGACTGCCAGACAGTTTGACAGACTTCTAAGACAAAGGGACTTTTTCTAACAAGTTTGTGTCTGCAGGAAGAGGCTTGGTTCCGCTGCTTTCTTTGGTTCAGTTTAAGGAACAGGAAAAAAAAATCCTCTATGTTGTGTGTATGTGTATTGGGACAAGGGAATATGAAGTAGATGGAAAGGGGGTGGAAGAACATGGGGATAGACATGATTCTTCTAAGGGTGTGTTTCCTCATGGCAGAAAACAATGTAAAGGTGGTTTGGATATGAGGAGATGCATAGCTGAATGCTGGCAGGAGTGAGAGTCCCTCGGTATTGCTCAGAACTGTCCCACGCCACAGCAGTCTGCTTTCTTTATTGGGTGCAGGAGAAGTGTTGATAAATTAAATTTAGAGCATTGGAGCACTATAAAACCCATCGTCTTGGAATTTTTGGCAGTTTGTAAGAATTTATGAAGTGCAGAAACAATGTTATTGTTCCATGAGGCACATGGGTCTGTAGTAGTGAATGCAAAAGGAAAGCTCTGCTCTGAGTAAGAAGAGACTGTAAAAATAAAGGCATAGAATGTTAGAAAAACAGTCCTTTCTTTCATCTTCGTTCTTAAAAATTGATAAGGAGCTGAATATTGGTGGCCAGAATTCTTGAAGACTGAACAACAATCTATAAACACTTGAGGGACTTGGTAGTCACAAGAAGATAAGAGGGGAACCCCCTTAACAGTTTTCATCAGAATTCCCTGACTGGGCTCCTTCTGTCTGGCTGCTTCTCCCTGGGGATCTGCATCTTATCTCACTGGCTTCCTCTCCTTTATTTGCTCCTGACTAATGGGCTTTGTCTTCTGATTACTGGAAGTCTAATAATTTCTTTGTCTCTTCCCCCTTCCTCCTTTTAAAAAATATTAGATTAAATGGCTGTAGTGTTTTGCAGATTATCTGCATTGGTGACATGGATTAATTGTATACTTGACTAAGTTATTCAGCAGTAATGACATAGTAACTTGACTCGAAACAATGGTAATTTCATGGCAAATGTTCAAGGCAAATGTTGCCTTCTGGTAAAGAGCCACCTGCAATTTACCCCCTGTAAACATATGACACAAGTAAACTGTCTGTGCTAGTTTCCTCGGTGTCTTCTGTACAGTAAACTGTCTCGAGTGTGTCTTTTGAAACAGTCAGCTATCTCTTCTCCCCCTGCCCCCCTCCTTTCTTTTAACTCTGGTTTGAGTCAGGTAATTACAGATCTGGGTGAAGCCTTCCCAGGGAGGGATCAGAAAAGCCAAGCCTTGCAGATGTGCTCCCATCGTCCACAACTTCACCCTTTCATGAAAAGGTTCTGTGGAACTGCTCAGCTGTCAGCAGCTGGCTGACTGAGAGTTCCAGGGCTGGTTGGCAAACCGGAGGGGAGCTCTGCTTTCCCTCATACACAAGTATTCTTTAAAGGTGACATGAGGAGTCACTCCCTGTCATGTGTGGCTTTGGTGATGTTTTTACATTCTGATCTCAGTTTTAACCAGAACAGAGAAAATAGGGGAAGAGAAAGTGAATCAAAAGTTCTTGCCTGAAAGATAATCTGAGAACTAACCCATTTAGACTCGTCATGTTTCCATTTTATGTATTTGTCATGGGGACAGCTCTCCAATACAATAATCTGCATCGTGAAGGAAGTAGAAAATCTGGATTTTAGGTAAAGGTTATTTAATTGCAGTGTTTTGCTACTAGGAGAGTGATGGTTAGGGGACTACTTAGTTCTGAGTATTAAAGAATTCTTTCATAGGAGTAGGAATACTCTAGAGAAACCAACAAAAGAATAGATGATGGGACAGGATTCTGGTAAAGCGAATGAGCTAGTATACTCTTCTGGTGTTTCAGAAAGTATAGTTATAAATGCTGTTCTGTCTGTGGCATCTGTTTTGTGAAAGACAAAACTTACTTAGCAAAATGTGAGAATGCTGTTACTGACCTCCTGTCACAGTTTGTTATTCCCACAAAGTCAGACTGCCAAAGACAGTCATAGTTATTTGTTGTCTTGCTGTTCCTGTTTAGTGAACATAAGTGTGTTGTTGTTGGTTTTTCTTTTTTAAACCAAAAGGATTTTTTTGCTCCTGAAAAATACCAGTCTTATTTTTGCATCCGTGTATTAGCAGACAGTAACAGTTTTTAGTTCTTATTGTGAAAAATTTTACTGGAATGCAGCTTTTCCTTCTGCAGCTTTGAAACATCTAATGTAGTCAGTCTTACCCTTTTGTTTTAAAATTGAAAGGGAGGGAGAAAATTCATCCTAACGCCTATGATTATGGGGTGTGTGTGTAGTTTAGTAATAGACTTACAAACACAAATGTCCTAGAACTTGATTTTGGTCATATGCTGACTGTACATTATTTTCTGTGCAGAAAGCCTCGAGTGCTCTGGATCAGCACATAAATGGGCGGTCTGGAAATGCCAAAGGTCTGATGCATACCAGTTTCAGGCACGGTTACCTGTGCTTGGAGTTAGTGATTATGTCTCGTGAGGCACAGGATAGGTACCTACACACCTTACTTCTCTTGTGAGATGCAGGACGTCAAGTGAAATCAAGGATATGTGAAAACTTATTAATAAAATGCTTGTGTTGGTTGAAGCTACCACTGGATTTCTCAAGGAGAGCTGAGAGTCTTTGTTATAACTGATGACCTAAGTTCAAGTGTACTCAAAGGAGCTCCTTTGAAGCTGTTGATGCAGTTAACATCCAAACACTGCAGCATCCTTTGTACAGCGTAAAGTATTAGTGTCATTCACTGTGATAGGGAAGTCAGGACTCAAATAGGGTCTCTGCAGGTATAACTATATTTTCTGCTTTAAAAACTGTAGTTGGTTTAAAAAGCCACTCACATACTCTTAAAGCATTTTCAGGCATTGGTTCTTTCACTTAGAACAATTCTTGGTTCATAACTTAAATATGATTCCAGTATTTAGGTGGTCATCTGGTAATGAAGTTTCTACACGACTGCATGAAATGAGTGATTCTTTTGGCTGGCAGCCTGTAAACTATGTTACACTGAGGGTGATGGCTGGTGGGCCTTCTGTCAGCTCCTTGCGAGCATCTGCTGCCAGAAGTGATCTTATGAGGTGCTCTGGTTCTTGTCTTTAGACTTCTTCCTTCACTGCTCTGTTAGGTGTCTGTGTGGGTCATGGTTCTCACAGTTGCTTTCAAATGTGCTGGAGATGAGACACCATTAACCAGAGCTGCTACAAGGACTTTCTTCTTTTATGTGAGTAGCATGGTTTTCTTCAGTGTTGAGAGCAATAAGAAATATGAAGTTATTCACTTATTACAATTAATTGACAGCATATCTTATTACAGAAATGATTCGATATCTACCTGAATTATATTCAGCTGAACATAAACTATGAAGGTGCCTCTGCCACTTCAGGGTGAAGTCTGCTGGCTGAACTCAGTGCAAAAGAGAATCTGTGCATGCTTATCTCAGATTAAAAGTAAATTATTTTTTTTTTCAGTGCAAAGTGGGTTGTAGACTGAGGTGTTTTTTTGAAGTTATTCTGGTTTGGCTACAGAGTAGTTGTAGTTTCCCTTAGATTAATCTACAGAGTTGACTGAGAGTAAGGTAAATATTTGTAGCACAGCTACATTTGGATGCTTACAACAAGATGCATCTGTGTCAAATATCTGAGGGTCACAATTTCTGTTGGTCCCATGACCTGCAGTTTTGCTGGAGAGATGTGAAATGGTTGTGTCTGAGCACACGGTAGCTCTTCCCCTGGTGTGGGCTGCTTTAATTATTCATGATACATACCAAGGTGCTAAAGGTCTGTCATGCTGTGCAGAAGTTAGTGTACACTGGAAAAATACTGAAGGATTATTCTTTTACAGCCCTTTGCATATTAAAGGGAAAGAAAACCCAAAAACCTTCATTAGATGATGATTTGCTTTTTCGTAAGTGCTGGACCTTGAGAGTTGTGTGGCCTTTGACAAAGATCTCAGGGGACAGAGGGAAGACTGATAGTTTTTAAATGGATGGAGATAAATCACTCAGTGACTGAATCTTTGTTTTTTGAAGGTGGTAGATTCAAACTCATCCAGGGTTTGAATTAAATGCAGTGAAAAAAATGAAGAAAGTGCAGTGAAAAATTTGTTCATGTCTACGTATGAGGTAGGGGATCAGGTGGGATTGGGATCTGGTCAAGGATTCTGGTTTCAGCTTTACTGAAAACTGATGGTGTGTTCTTGAGCAGCCACGTTGGCTGTCTTGATTTCCCCTCTGACCATTGTCTTGCTCATAGTCTAAATAGACTTCTCAAAACAAGTACTGCTGCTGCATGAATTAGTTCATTAATTTATTTACATTACAGAAGCACCTGAAGGCACCCTTCTAAGATTATATGCTGTTTAGCTAACTGGACTTGGGTTTGCTCTGTGAAAATACAATAATCCATTCCACCCACCTAATAAAGTAGGATGAAGTGCATAATAGGAAAGATTTAAAACTTCTTAATGGGGCCAAGTGGGAAAGACAATAAGTAATCGGTAAGTGAGGTATTGTGTGGTTAGAGAATGTAAAAGAAAGAGAGAGGTTTGAGGTTGATGCATATCTGTCATCTGAAAAAGCTGCTTAAGGAATATGTCTTCCATGAGAAAAAGTACTAAGGTGCCTTTACTCTCTATTTCCTTTTTACATTATTATTAATTTTTAATTAAGCTAAGCTTGTATAGTTAGCTTCACATAGGGAACTACAGATCTAAAACACCTATACCATTTTTTTAAGACTTGTTGCAGTTGGAAGAGGAAGTGTGTTGTCATGCCCTGGGTCTTAGCAGGGTGTGCTCTTAAGAGTGCAAAAGCAGGTTTCTCCTGCCCAGATTCTTGGATGGAAAAATCCCCGTTGCTGTCCCAGCCCTGGACTTGAAATAACAGCACACCATGTCAAGGTGCAATTGTTTAAGAGATTTTTGCCTACTTTTTGGAGACAGGGGGTGGCTTCTGGGAAGAAGTTTGGTGATAGTTTGGTTCTTGGTACCGAGAGCTGGCCCAGTGTTATGGACTGTAAATGCGGAGAAGCAGTTTCTGAATCTGTTGTTAATTTGGTGGGGTTTTTTTTTTTTTGATACTCGCCCCTCTCTTTCCTTCCAAAGAAGGTAAGCCTTTCCAGTATGGTCTTTCTCAAAGAAGTCCACATCTTGTTTGAGACAACGGAGTTTTTAGGTTCCAACATACGCATTGTTGGGCTGAGAACTGCTCAGTTTTCCCATTGACTGCTGTTTGCCTTCTGCCAAGTGGCAGACAAATGAAATGAAAAATACAGTCCTTTTTCATGTGCCTGTAAAACTAGCTTCTGCTCTGATATAGGTGTGTTTTGTAGAGACCAACTTTACCCAGTTTGATCAGATTTCTAAATACTCTGGTTTGATTCCAAAGCTCAAAGCGAAGTTCATCAGAAAAAGCTTGTTACTCCAATTTGGAACAGATTGACAAAGTTCCCATCTGTTTGTCTCCAAAATCATAACCTGGCTGTAGTTCATTGAAAGATGCTTGAACTGCAGGAAGCCTGGCAAACTAATAATTCATTTTAACTAATTGCAGCAGGACTTTCCTGCTTTTAGACTTCTTCTTAAGTAACTTTGCATAGATGCGTTGCTGTAGGAGAGGTGCAGAGCAGGGCTGTGTGATGGACTGGTGCTAGCGTGGCGCTTGGTCTGGGATGTGGTGAGGTGTCTTTTGGGCTAAGGAAAGCCCATAATGTGCCCATTGTGCTGGAGTCAGTGCTTTTGCTGAGAAAGTTTCATTGCAGGTTATGGCTTGAAATAAGCAGTTTCCATAACGTGATAGCTTTGCTGACGGAGGCTTTGTTCATGCTTTAACACTTACACACCAAGTGCTTTAGTATAAAACTCAACTGTATGGTAAAAATCTCCCATGTGCAGAGCTGATCCTCTCCATTGTAGCCTGCTGAAGAGCGAAATGATATCACTAATTCTTCACTGATTCCTCACAGGAAAGCAAAAAAAAAAAAAAAAGTTGCTTTTTGTGAGAACTCTGTCAGCTCTTCCCCCTGGCCAAGCTGCCGAGGAGGACCATAGAGAGTGATAGTGGCTTTGGTGCTGCAGTGTTGTGATCCTCCATGCACCAGTGCCCAGGAGAGCCTGAGTCACAGGGGGGAGGCAGACACAGGTGCAGAAAGAGGCAGGTGAACAAAACAAAGGTCTCCACGATCCTGAGGGTGCACACCATTTACTTCTTTTCCCAGCGGGCTGCTGATTGGGATTGCTAATGAAGGACACAGGCTGTTTTCTGAGTTGCTGTTGTGTGATGCTCCTCCAGCACCAGTGAAGGGGGATGCTTGGTGATGGCAGCGTATGGCTGTTCCTTGCAACCCTGGCCCAAGGAATGAATTAAAACCTGCACCACAAAAGTGTTGATGCTTCTTTCCACCCCCGCTGTAGTCATCTTGTGTCATTTAGGATGAAGTCAGCCACCACACATTGCTGGGCTATGATAGCCTTTAAATACAGACTTGAAGAGCTTGGGGTTTTAATGCTAGCTCAGACTAACTTTTTATTCCGCATCCCATAATTGTGTTGTCACAGAAGTTTAGACTTGCTACTACGTTAAAACTTAAAAAAAGCTGAAACAGGCAACTTGGTAGAGTAACAGTAGTAAGAATGGGAGAATTGTAGCTGGTGGTTCTAATAGATGTTAAAATTTCTGGCACCTGGCTCCAGTCAGTGTGTGTGTACAGAAACTACATTTTGTTTCTGTACAAATGACCTGTAAAAGTTTGGCTAGTGCTGGGTAGGACTGTACTCTGTCATGTTCAGCTTCTTTTGAACTTGAAATAAGCATTTGCTTCCTGTATGTGCTGTAGTCAACTGGAAATGAAGATTTGGTGGATCATAGATTTCCTCCAAAGAAATACAAATCTGTCTGAAAAGTAGTTTGTTGCATAAAGTTGCCATGACAATGGTTTTCAAAATGTGAAGCATAAGATGTTGCCTCTCCTCTATTTAAGCAGGCTCTGGGGGGAATGAGGCTGTGTGGCTCCCTGTCCCTCCAGTCTCTTCTTTCCTCCCCTGATGTTTTATAAAAGGAATTATTTAGTTGCAGGGTGCCAAAGGAAATTAACATAGAAGTGCCAGGTGTTCGATTTGCTTAAATTTTTGAAATTCATGGGATGCTATGGTCAAACAGAAAGAAATCCAAGCCAGTAATTTCATGGCAAGAGAGGCAGGAACTCCCCTGCTCCCGTACAGGTTTATGCTGGCTGGTGGCCGTGCATCTGCACAGGGTGGCCCTTTCAGCAGGAGTGTGTGCTAAAAGAGCTGTGAGACTGTCAAGGGTGCAAAAGGGTGGTGGTTTGTGTGGAAGATGAGCTGTGGAGAATATGAGTATAGAGAGAAGTAGGCTTTTTGGACTACCCATCTCAACAGTAAATGCCTAAAACCAGTTCAGTGGAGATATATTTTTGCTCTCTGTGTGTCTGTTATGGAAGAAAGCACCACTCTACAGTTTCTAGGGGTTCTGAAGCATTCTGGATGCCTGCTTCCTTGGCCTTTTAAAAGTTTTTAAAAAGTTTTTATCTGAACTAGGTTTTATTTGCTCATCAGACTTGTGCTAATCTGCCTATAGGACTAAAGTTTGAGGAAAACTCAACTTATACAGAGATTGACATGTGCAATAAGAACTTGTTTCATGGCTGTCTTTCTACATCCATTCCCTACTTTCTACTGAATAAAGCACTGAACAAGCTAATTCCCACTTGTTTTCCTAAGAAGTAAGTCTCGTGAAAAATCAGTATCTTCTGTGGATGTACTAAGAACTGTAAAACCAGGACTTCTTAGTGTTAGTATGGTAGAGCTTTGCCAGAGCTTTTTTGTTTTGTTTTGGGTTGTTTTTTTCCTAGATCAGATACAAACAGAGGTGTTGACTAGGTGCAGTGGTTGGAGCTCTTGCTGCATAAATCTTTGTCATCTTCCCTTCAGAGCTCTGTATATATAGCAGAGCTGGGAATTTAAGAGAAGTTGAGTTGGCTCAACTGAACATGGGAAAACAAATATGGAAAAGAATGTGCTAGAGAGTGAAAAAAGAGAATTACTTTTGAGACCCAAATTATGCTTTGCTAGGTAGCAGCTGTCTGGCATTCACAGATTAAACAGTCGCTTCACTAACATGCATTGACAATGATAGCACGGCCTCTGTTTTGCTTTGGGTGCATGAAATGAGGAATTAACTCTCCCATGCTGAAAGCCATAAAAGTATCCGGAAGTGTGTGTTTACTCCTAACAAACATTTGAACTTGTCTGTTGTATTTAGTACCTGATCTATGCTTTATATGGCAGTGCAGAGATGAGATAGTGGTGTTAATGCTACTTAATAAGTAAAATCTGAAGTAGTTTTATAAAATGACTCTTTCAACAGAAGGATTTTGGCTATGAAGAGTATTAATAAATGCATAGTTGTTTCTGAGTATTTGGTGCATTTTAGGGTTTTCATAGCCTCTTCTAATAGTAAAGATTTGTGTGGTCTTTTGTCTTACAGCATTCCATGTGGAACCCAGGGAGCCTGAAAGAGGCTGTGAAAGCTAGTGGAATGATTCCCTGTGTAGCTGAAACTATGTAAGTATTAGATGTTTGCTCACAAGATCACTTGCCCAGCATCAACCATTAGAGCAGTGATTGCTTTTGGTTCAGACGTTGCAATGATCTTCTCGTGGCTCCTCGATGAAAAGCTGTGTGTATCTGTTCAGAGCTGGAAAAAGATGGGGCACCCATGATACTGTTCCCTACTCTAAGCTATTTTAGAATGTATTCTTGTCCACTAGTGGGTAGATTTCACTATGCATTCATACTGAAATTCCATAAAATTCTTACAGACTGTGCTCAAGTATTTGCCAAAAGTTGAGGCTGGGTTGAGGCTTAGTTAAACTCTAGCAATGTTGTCTTTGCCTTAGCTGGAGAACTGCTAATGGGGAAGGGATTTAATGGCTGGCTGAGCTGTGTCCCTTTTGTTATGAGACTTCCTAAATTTGTCTTTGAGGTGTTCTTGAATTTACAGAGGGTTTTTAACTTTTCTCTCTTGATATTTTTTACATTTTGAAACTTGTGGTAAATACCTTCTGATGCAACACTTTATTAAACAGCATAATGCTTGGCTGTGTTTTGTTATTCTCTGGATGTATCCAATAATTTCTGTTACTACAATAACATTGGTCATTAAAGAAAAATACAGGGTTCCTTAAATATCTCCTTTGCATCTTCTCTCCTCCAGCCAGCTTTCCCCCACTTCAGTGTTGCTGTTGTCAATTGTGCTGTGGTGTGCTTGTACGACAAAGAATTATTACTGAGTCACTTTGTTGTTTTACTTGCTTCAAATGTTGGGTTACCAAAAAGCTAAGCATTAGCGAGGTCTTTCCAATCTTCTCTAGGTTTTCTGTTAAATGTGTCGGGCGATACGGTTCTACACACCCTTTGTTCTTAGAGGGTGGTTGTCTTCACCAGCACTAGTTTTCCTGTGTTTCCAGTTAGTTGCTTGCTCCCTTCCAGAGAGGAGCAGAGAACATCATTGTTGATCACTGCTTTGCAGTTCCTGTCATGTGGAGGGCACCTCATGGGCATCTTGGTGATTCATATTTACTGTAGGCTATTGCTCAACACGTGTCTGAGTAATCAAACTTCTTTGGGAGTACTGTATCCTGTAGCGCTGAGTACGATCCAGCCTTAGCCCTGGATTTTGATCTTTTTTAGCAGTATGGCAAAACTAGTTGTCAGCTCTGCCTTTTGTGTCTCACTGTTACGTTGTACAAGCCTGATACAGTAATTTTGCTCTTGGGAACTGATTTTTTGGGAAATGGTGCTTTGCCACCGATCCAGTGTAACTTCTGGGTATGCAAGAACTTTCTACTCTTATTTCCCGATCCAGCTGGGGGAAATATCTCTGCATGTCCTTGTGCTCACTCAACTGTAATGGGCATGACCTAGACGTGACACTTCCTTTGCTCTGCAGTTAAATGAGCGTTTGCTTTCCTGAGAGTGCTTTTTCAAACCCCTTGAACACTGAGCTCCGCGCAGCTCCTGATGCTGCAACTGGATCCTCTCTCCAGCCTTCCTGAACAAAAGGGCTGAGTTCTCCCACTCGTTTCTATCTCCTTCCGAGGCTCTTGTTCCTCTCATGCCTTGAAACCTGAGTCATGTAGGAAGCGGAGGTGACTAGTAAGTGAAGTGAATCCAGCTCGGTGAAGGCATTTTATGAAAGGGTAACTGATGGAGCGCCAAAAGATTTGTCTCTTACAAAACCAGATACATGCACAAACTGCCAGCGGATGCGGTCT
>BJBW01005566.1:163316-228305 GCA_004320125.1 Scolopax mira
CAGACACTGGCTGGGCAGGAGCAGCAGTGGGCTCCTTGGAAGGCAAGTAGGGTGGAGGACTGAAAATGGGTTCATTAGAGGGGGTGTTCTGTGGGATGGGGTCAACTTGCACTCTGTGGGTTAGTGCTCTTACTGTGCTCTCCACTGGTTTGTGGAAATGGCTGTCAGGACACTTCCTCACATACAGGTGTTTAATAATGCTGGCTGGCCTTCCCTCTCTGCATTGTAATGTCTTTCTATGACAGCAAATGACAATAAACCCTGTCTGCTTTATCATACTGGTGATGTCGCTTTGTAGACTTGAATATTGGATTATCATCATTAATAGAAGCTCTTGCTTAGGAAGCATGACAGCACGAATCACTTGAGTGAGGGAATTTTATGGACAGGGTACGTAACTTAGTCTTGCAAACTGTCTTTTTTTATTTTAAACTTTAGGAATCCCAATTTAAAGTGCATTGGATTTATCTCTGCCCATTATGCTGTGTGTGATGTGACTACTGCCAGTACCATTCACTAATAGGCAGCTATTCTTTAACCTGTCCATAGGGAGAAGCTGTTCCGAATCCCCTACAGCTAATAATTGCTCTTATGTGTATGAGCAGAAAGTTTTATAAACTAGCTAAACTCTACTTTCAACTGTAACATTGGGTTTTACTCAGGATTTTTTTTTTTACTCTGTTCCTTTACTTGTATGCTTCTCTCTAAAGAAAAACAGCCCAAGAAGTGCTGCCTTTGAGAAACTGATGGAAGAACAAGAATTAGTGCAGATTGAGCATGTGGATTACGATGAGTTTAAAGGGGAATGGCTGGTATCTGGGAGTTAATCACTAAGCAGTAATTTACACTGTCTAATAATATCCTATTTGTTTTGGTGTAACAAAAAAATGACTAGTGTTCACTAGAGAAGATGATATTGCTCATCGCATGGCAGTGCAGGAGCCAGTGCCAGGCTGTACTCTGCAAGTCAAAGAGCTGGGAAGTACAAAGGAAAAGTGAAATTGTCACAGTGGTTGTTTATGTGGATGCACATCTTAATGAATTTGTTAAAATATAAATGAATAAGAAATTATTTTAATTGTAAGAAATTATTCTTGAATACATTAGATTGAACTTCACTTGCTTATACAAAGTTCATCTTTGAAGCGGTTTGGTGAAAGGATGTACCAGGTGTTTGTTCCTTTTGCTGCTTAGAAATAAGTTTTGGTTGTGGGTTATGGGCTTAAGAAAAGGGGTTTTGGAGGAGAAGAGAAGCCAGGAAGTTGAAACTAGATCCTGACTGTTGTGATAAATTTATTTATTTATTTATTTTTAAACTCGCAAAACTGCATTTGTACTATTTTGCCAAAATAGGTGTAATGGCTGAGAGAAAAAATATGTTTGTAATTCCAGTTTCTGGAGAATTCTCTGCACTTGGTGTTGCTGTTCCGAGTTGGTTTATAGCTCAAAACAGGGATTTGGTCTCAGAAGAGCTTTACCCAAGAAACGATATAGAAAAACTGACATGATATCTGTTTTATTTCTTAATTTTTATCTCTTTTTCTTTTTTTCTTATTCAAATTCTATAACCTGGCAGCAGTAAACACAGACAGGCAAACCCAATTTTTACGTTTGAGGCTTTTGCCTAACTGACAGTGGAGATGAAATGCAAATAAGTGGGTAAACGAGGAATACGATAAGCAGTTGCTTTCTTGGAGTTGGTGTTTCTGAGAAATAGACTGTCCGTGGCGTGGCTGCACACTGATAGGATAGAGTCAGAGTGTTACTTTGGTTTTAATATGGAAAATTTAAGAACCCTTTTCTGTGCATAAAATATCTTTTTTCCAATATGCAAGGCTTTAACGCTGTGATTTGTGAAAACAGAGTATGATGAAATCTTTTTGGCATTTTAATTCTGTTGTGTTTTTTTTTTTTAAAAAAAAAAAACAGGAATTACTACTTCTTATCTGCCTGCATGTCTGTCTGAAAACCTTTCATTAAAAAGGCCCCCTCCCCTGTCTGTCTCATTACCTGCAGGGAGGAGCCCACTTGAAACAATAATTCCTTAACACCATCTTGCATGAAAAGTGAGTGTTGCCTCCTTTCTGCAAACACACTCTCTGTATGTTTTAAGAACAATAACTTAGATTCCGAACTCTGTTTAAAAAAAGAACACAATTCCACCCCTTCCCAACTTGTTTTGCCCATTTGCTGAAGGTACAGTCTGTATCTACTGCTTAAGTCTCTGCCAGGCTGTCCCATCAGTGTTGTTTCTTCCCTGCTTTGTTTCAGTGTTTTATATTCTATATATATAATGTGGGTATGCTTTTAAAAACCATTTCCTTTAAAATATTTCTGGGTTAGCGTAGTCTGTCTTGATGAAGGCTGTACATGAATCAACCTCTTTGTAACCTATGTTACAGTAAGAATTTTAGGAATTTCCTTTATTAGGGCCCGTTAGTATACTGTAGCCACTGAGTGAGCGGCATTGATTTCTAGGTAAAACAGCCTGAAATTGCCTGAAATTTATGGCATATGCCAACCTTCTGTACACTACTCCTTTTCAGTACGCAAAACCTACGTATCCTGAAGTTGGTCTCTTATGGCAAAAGTTATCCCACATTTAATATTTACTATATTCTTTGTGGAGAAGCAGCAATTTGACTCTGAAACTGTTTTTCAGGTTAGTTGACTGCCGCTAATGGCAGGGTGAGATGTGTTGAGGAGCAGCTGCGAGGCTGTCCGACGGTGAGGGGACTGCTCGAGAAGCTGGGCTTCCAACATCATGGGCCAGTGTGTCACGAAGTGCAAGAATCCTTCTTCTACCCTCGGCAGCAAAAATGGGGAAAGGGAATCCAGCAGCAAGTCGCATAGTAAGAGAAGCGCAGTCCACAAAGACGACCACGGTTCGGCTGGTGGGAAGTCTTCAGGAGATATACTGGTGAATGGGACAAAGAAAACGGATGCTGCTGTGGAGTCTAGTCAGCCTCCAACGTTTTCTGGAGATACAAAAAAAGTCTCTGTTTCCAGCGCAGAAGAATCTTCGCTCCAAAGGATCGGGGAGTTATTTAGGAGGTATAAGGATGAACGGGAAGATGCCATACTGGAAGAAGGAATGGAACGATTTTGCAATGACCTCTGTGTTGATCCCACTGAATTTAAAGTGCTAGTTTTGGCTTGGAAATTCCAGGCTGCTACCATGTGCAAATTTACAAGGTTAGTTCTTGTAGAACTTGTAATTATTTTCATATGTTAAAATATATCCTGTCATCTGTATGTTGGAGAGACAGCCTCATTAGCTTCACTTAGTTATTTCTTCTAACACTTGCATTTTGATCAGATTAATTCCTATTACTGCAGAAGGTAAGCTTTGTATTGTATTCCCCTTCTCTTCACACTGGGTTTCACAACCAAAAATGTGATTTTGGACATAATGCTGCTAATGATGAACAGTGTAGTGAGATTCTGTAGACGTTCATTTATTCTAGATCTACCAAAAGCAGTTTTGCTGTTTCCAGCATTATCTTGGTGATGAGATCAGATACTGAAATTAATTTTTGCTTTAAAGTAATGTGATATTTTTTAGTAATTGCTACCAATGCTGTTGCCATTGTGTGACAGGATGCATCCTAGGAATTGTTCCTGCCCAACCACTTAATGCCTTTTTCCAAAAGTAATCCTATTAAAGCATAGAGAGAGAAGGAAACGCAAGGTTTTTGACACTGGTAGCTGTTTCACACTGGCTGACAAGTGATTGGTGTTTGAAGGGCTGTCTGTCCTTCTGGACAAGGGGGTCGGTCAGCAGGCTTTTTATAGGATGCTACAGGAAGCAACAGAACAGCTAAAACTTGCTAGGGAAAAAACCCACAAACCTAACCCAAAACTACAACAGCCTCTCTCTTCCCCCTTCCCTCCCCAGTTTGATTATCAATGTCCAGGTAAGAGCAAGGAAAGACTTCTTCATGGACTTGCTGAGAGAGAATTAATTTTTTAATTTTTTGGTCTGACTCAGTTGGTTTGAGTAATGCTACCTATTTTTCCTCAGCTAATAACTTTCAAAAGTGTCCTGAGCCTTGAACCAAGCCTGTGCAGTGCACTGGACACAGATAGCTTTTCTGGCATCTTTGCAGCCTTTGTGGATGTGGGTGTGTGTCAAATGGATGAGTTATTCTGGAATGCAAATGTGGATTTACTAGAGACTGTTGGCGCAGGTATTTGCTAACGTGGAAAAGGAATTGCAAGTAATGTCTGTGATTCTGCACAATCACCATGAGTTCTATTAACATTGTTTTGATTTTCTTGGAAAGCTGGCAAATCTAACGGTGAGAGGTTACCCCTAACAGTGTGCTCCATGGTGTGAGTGCTGATGGGCTTCTTCCGTTGAGGAAAGCAACATGATCTTCTCTTCTCCTGAGCACTGCCTCATCCCTGTCTTCCCTCCAGCCCGTCCCGCACAGAGTCTGCTGGCTCTGCTTAGTACTGGCTGGTTATAACACTTGCTTATGAGAATTAGAGAAATTAGAGCTAACCATCTACCCACTTTACCAGATTATTAGTGGTCTAATTAGTACGGGACTGGTGCTTCGAGCAGTGATTATACATTGTGTTGTAGCCCGTGCTCTCTTCCACTCTCTTAGCAGGTGCCTTTGCTGACGATTGCTGTTGGCACCCTTTTTATTTTGCAGGCTGGAAGAGCAACCAAAAACCACAGGAAAGCCACCAGTGAACTACTCTGTCCCTTGGGAACAGCTCACCCAGAGCATTGGCAGTATTGAATCAGACTCGTTTATATATGGTGCTTTAGTGCATAAATGTGGTGTTTTCAGACATTTGGCATTTATTCTGTGGTAAATTTTATGCACTTCTTAATGTGAAAGGCACTGGATGTGGTATTATCAAGTTGTCAGAAAACCAGACAGCAAAATGTCTTTCGAATGCTAACGGTGTCCCAGCAGATCTGAATGGTGTCTGTGGTCCCCCTGAGCTGTGAGAAATGTCTTGGAAACATCTCCCAGCAGCTCCCACTGCCAAGATCCTTGTGCTGCCCAGGCTGAGAGCACGCCTTGTCTTGTCCAGATAACCCTTTTCTGCCCCCATTTGGCATGGCTGACCAGAGATGGGAAGTGTTCAGCGCGTGAGGTCGGTGGGAAGTGCTTGCACTAATTTCTCTTTCTTGCTTAATAGGAAGGAGTTTTTTGAAGGCTGCAAAGCAATAAACGCAGACAGCATTGATGGCATTTGTGCAAGGTTCCCCAGCCTCTTAAATGAAGCCAAGCAGGAAGATAAATTCAAGGATCTCTATCGTTTCACCTTCCAGTTCGGCCTGGACTCTGAAGAAGGACAGAGGTCGCTACATCGGGAAATAGCCATTGCCCTTTGGAAACTAGTCTTCACCCAAAACAAGCCCCCCATTTTGGACCAGTGGTTACACTTCCTAATCGAGAACCCCTCAGGAATCAAGGGAATCTCCCGGGACACGTGGAACATGTTTCTAAATTTTACTCAGGTGATTGGACCGGACCTTAGCAACTACAGCGAGGACGAGGCCTGGCCGAGTCTCTTTGACACCTTTGTGGAGTGGGAAATGGAGCGAAGGAAAAAGGAAGAGGAAACCAAATGTGTTACGTCTCCAGACACAGAGGACCTGTGTACGGAGGAACAGACTTAGCAGCATTGAAGCAGCAGTGACAGAAGGAACCTGTTGCCCTTCATGAAATGTAAACTCTGGATGTTTCTGGAAATTACCGAGGCTCCAGACTTTTCTACTTTACACCTTTTTCTGCCTTGTCTTTGAAAGGGCTCTAAAATGCTGTATCATGTTTTAGGCACTTTCTTAATTTTGGTTATTCCTTTTACTCTTGCCCTGAAATATTTGACCCTGGCTACAAGTTAAGCGTTTTTGGGGTTTTTTTAAGACTTCAGATTAGTATAAGTAAGTCTGATATTTCTTGCACAATGTAGATCTTTTTAGTTAGGTTAAATTAACATTGCTAAATTATACAGTGCCAGATTAAGTTTTTCATACTACATCTGTCAGGGCAGGTCTGTACTGTGTGTAGTGCTGTTTACATTGTTGAAATTTTAGGCTGTAATAATTTTAAGGTTTTATACCAAGATGAACAGCAGTGTTAACTATAAATGCATTAATCCCCCCGGTAATAAGGCTCTAAAAACCAATGTAAGCAACAGCTTTTTGTAATATGGCTAATTCCCATTTTAAAGCTAACTCTTATTGAATGAGTCCAGATCATTCCCTTTTTTGGAGTTTCAAACTAAATGTTGGGATTATTTTATAAAATTACTGTACCTGTCAGTCAACTGAGTGGTAGATGACGATTTGTATCTAAATCTCTTACACATCACGTAATAAAAGAGCAGTACTACCTCAGTTTTATTGAAAGTGGACTTCTTGATGGACTTCCATTTTCTCTGGAAGTTGTATTTTTGTGGTTTCATGAGAATATTTTTACTTGACTAAAAGAACCAAAGGTTCTGCTTCTTAAGTTTGCTAAACATTGACAGAAGCAACACATAAACCCTAAGTCTTCAAGGAAAACTGTGGTATAATTCTGCTTTAATTTGTTTGATTTATACCTAAAGTATTATCTTACTTGTCTGGCAAGCACAGTACTTCTATGTAAGGAACTATCTTTTGCATTAATATTGACGAACCAATTTTTTTAAAACTATGTTTAATTGCTAAATTGCAGTTAATACTCCACACTTTCTGGAGCAACAATATCGGCATCTGATGACAAAGTGAATTCTTAATGTGTTCTTAATGACAACAGTGTAGATGAGTCATTTTTAGACTGATTTGATAATATTTGGATAGGAGTCAATTTATTATTTTACAATGCCTGTATTGGGACTATTTGCCTGTTGAAACTGTTGTGACTTAAAGGGAGTTTTATTAACACTGGTTGAAACTTTTTTTGTTATTGATGCTACCTTTTTTTATTTTAGTATGTCAACTTTTTTACACCTTTTGGTAAAAGGGATGATTGCCAAGGCTTTCTATAGAGCTAAATACTGGCTTAATGAACTTGATACACTTCCATTTCACACCTTTTCTTTTCAGAGCTGCATTTCAGGATCATAAAACGGCTTCAGTTAAAAAACAAACCGAAAGGAGAAAAAAAAAAAAAAAACCTGGACAGTTATCCACAGCATCTAATGGGTTTTGTGATCTAAGGGTTTTAAAGCTAAAGGGAAACAGTATAAGTGGTGAGCTTCTCACTGGGTGCAGGATGGCTTGCTTTGCACATCTGCCATGCCCCGGAGCGGGGTCAGCAGGGAGAGGAGGAGGAGGAGAATCTGCCTGAATTCTGTCACTGGCTTTGCTGGTGTGCAGCCTATGCAATAGCTTGGGTCTGAGATCATAAATCACCAACACAATGTGGGTACTGAAAACTGTTTAAAAACAAACCCACAAGCCACAGATAGCATCTCTTTCATCTAATAAAAGGAGAGTTTGGTCCGTGCTGCTTCTGCAAGCCCTTGCTGGGAGACATGTTAAGCTGTGGATGTTCCAGCTGCAGCTGAGTCTGTCTCTTTGCAGGAGGGGAGCCTTGAATGTGCTGTATTATAGGGAATATACCCAAAGCTTTGTCTTTGCTACTATAACCTTCCAAGCTGCCATGGCACAAGCACTGTTTGGCACCAAAATCTCACTCTGATTTGATGAGTAAAACAGGCTGAAGCACTTGTGTTGGTATAATTGAATTTATGGTGAGACGTCTGCTGGTGCTGTTATTTTAAAAAAAGAGGAAAAAAAAAAAATTCCCCAACAGAGGCTGCTTTGTTAGCAAAAGTTCCAAATGGAGCCTGATTTGATAGTAAATGAAGACTGTATTTGTAAGTTTGAGACTACTCATTCATTCAGCTGTTAAATGCTTTGTTCATCACTTTGTCTTATTTTTTTTCCCTAAAGGAAATTTAAAATGTCCAGATGTGAAAACTAACTATTCAAATGGATAGCCAGTGCACACACGTGCACACCAAATCGTGGCAGTGGCTGCAGCTGATACATACACTGAACTGCAGCAGCTCCAAAGGATGAGGGATAGAGCTCTTTAAGGCAGCAACATCTTTAAGGCAGATGTTTTATTTGTGCTCTGAATGTGTATTTGTGGTAAGGACATAATTCGTAGCACATCAAGGCTTAGCTTGGTTTAGTGCATCAGATGTAATACAGCTTCTTTTTAAAGATGGTGGTGCTGAATATAGAGGAAGGGGAAAAATCTTGTTTCCTTTTGGGGAAAGGATATACAGTTGTCAGTGGCTCAAGTCCCATACTTTCAGTACAAGAGAAGAGCCTTGCTCTTGTCCTGATGCTTTTCAGAGCAACTCTAATTTTTGGGTAGAATACTTGCAAAATTAGCCAAGTGATCTGTCTAGCAAAGAACCATTTCTTTTTAGCCTAACTTCAGTTTTTTTAATTACCATTTACAGGTCTGCAAGCCAGACCTGTATCAGTTTTAGACTCCTGAAGCAGGAGCTGAAGGTGCAACTCTTTGGTAGTGCTGCAAATGAGAGAGGGGTCAGACCTGCCCTTGCATTGTCTGGGGATTTCATGATCCTAAACGAGAACAGCCCGTACTCTGTAACCCTGGTACTGGTACCTGTGTGGGAGTGGGGTTTGTACATGTTTCTGAGAAGTTTTTAACAATATCGGAGCCTCTGAAATATACTTGTTTAATGGCTAAACTGTGAATATCTGAGGAACAGGCCAAATACATTCACTCTTCATTTTTATATAATTTAAATCTTTATTGTGTAGGGCACAGGACTGTAGTGAACAGTGATGCTGATGGAATCCTTGAAACCATTGCAACTATTTAATTATATTTTTTTTTAATTAGACTATGCAGTAGAAAACTTGATGCATGTATTGAATCTGCTGCAACTTGGGATAAATAACTATAGATAACTATAGAGATAGTTTTAGTAATATACTGGAAAACTGGTCTGATGTCTACACTCTGGCATTTTATTGCCTTTCCTTATATGCAAAGAAATATAACTCCTGTAAACTTCATTCCTGAGTAATAAAACACTGACCACCTGCCACATATTATAGTTTGCAACACCTTTAAAATTTGGCTCCCAGATCAACTGGAGGTTCAGTTATGCTAATTTTTACTTGTGTGGGTGCGTTTCTGAGGTCAAAGACTAATTTATTGATTCAAGTAAGGATTTGAAAGAGATGGCCATAAAACGTGACCAAGGAAATTAGTTAAAATTGAATGCTGAATTGTGAGTTTACTTGCTGCTGGTGCTATTCTGTATGGATAATTATAGCTTTTTAATACTGTGCAATCGTAATGAAAGAACCACAGGAAAAATAAATGAAGGTGTGTGGCAGGTGGCATAAAATTAGATGGCTGAAGCTGGTGGCAGTTCGGTCCGTCCCAGGAGGAGCCCTGGCTTCCCAGGGGTGCTGGGGCAGATCTGAATCAGCCTCTGAACCTCCGAGCCCATTTAAGAGCATGAAATGAGTTCTCCCTGCTCTGCTGCTGCCGAGGGAGCGACTTGGGCTCAGTGGCAAACAGAGCCCCTCTTCCTCAGGGCAGCGTGGCTCTCGAGTGGGGGGTTCAGAGTGCTGGGGGTGGCAGCAGCTTTGCCCGGGTGACTTTGGTTTCACTCCGTGCGTGTCCGTCAGAGCCTGAAGAACCCAGGGCTACCAGGACAGGTACTGGCCTGTCACCTGTGGTTCCCAGACACGGCTATGCACTGACTAGTGACTCTAGTATCTTCATGACATTGACAACATAGATATCTTCCTTACAGTTCTAAGCCTTGTTTCCCAAAAAAAAGAAACCCAGCAAAGTTAAAGAACCACCATGTAATTAATTGCCACCTCAGTCATGATGTAATTTGTTGTCTGAGGTTACATCATTCCCATTCATTGGAAAATAATAGTCATTGTGAGTTTCTGGGTCTCACAGCCTTGTGTTCTGCAGTGTGATTTTTTTTATTTTTTTTTTTTTTCTTTTTTGGAAGATCCTCAGTAAATTGAGCACCTAGTTCTTCCCTCGAGCTCACTCTGCTCAAATGTATGCATGTGAATTTAGCCTTTCATATTAAAAAGGAAGATGCTTAACCTGAAACTCAAAGTTCTTCAGGGTAGTGTTTCAATGACATAAATATTTTTTTCAAATAAGTATTGAAAGCTAAGTGTCTGCTTAAATTTTGTTACATGCAAACAAACCCACCAGTGTTAAACCTGCTCTCTGGACTATTGAAGATTGAATCTTTGATTTTATACTGTCAGTTGAAGTGAAATACATGCAATTGTAGGACAGAAGGCTGTAACTCCTTCATCATGAAGTACATAGGTATCTCTACCTCTTGTTCTTAGACTTGAATAGTTTAAGGTTACCATCCTTCGCTCCCAGGATTTTAAGCCTGGATGAGTAATCTATTTTTTTTAATTGACCCAAGTTAAGTATTATCTATTTGCCATGCTTTTTGGTATACTGCTTTTAATCTGCATGCAATCGACCCCGTGAAAGGGAGCCAAGTCAAGCTGCAAACACAGTGTCGGTCCTCCTGGGTGCTAGTTTTGGAGTGCAATAGAGTGACCGACTGGAGCTGCATCGCCTGTGGCTCCGGGCCTTTTCTCCTCACGCATCCTCTTCCCTGGTCCGGGTCCCTGTACTGGCAGTGAATTGAAGATGGAGCAGCTGTTCCCCAGGAGGGAGACACCAGCCTTTTCATTTGCCCTTGAAAAACTTTAGGAACCCACCTGATGCAGTGCCATGAGTGTATTTTTGTTTTGATGAAAATTACTGTGTTTTGTTCCATCAGGCTGGACCTGTAACAACCAGTAAAGACGGGAGCTGCGAAAGTGTAACAGCTACACCCATCCTCTTCCTCCCTGAGGTCAGAATCTTGCTCAGGATAAAACCCTTATGCCTGAGCAAAACTGGAGAGTTCTTGGGCGTTTGGCGATGCCGGAGCGGCGTCGGTTGGGCTGCATTCACTCGTTCAGGTGGTGTCTCTTTTTCAGGCAGCACATCCATGTCCCTTGCTTTCCTCCCGCAAAGAAAGCTGCAATGATTCCTGTCATTGCAAATAGCAAACAGAGGTTGTGCTGCAGCAACTGTTGCTACAGGATTCTTCTTCCAGTAGGAGGGCTGCTCTTGGGCTGTGGTCTCTTGCACTATCCGTACGGGCACGCGTTTGGAGAGAGCTGGGGGGCTGTGAGACCACAGCTAAAGGAACATGAAGGTACTGGTCCTGCTAACAGCTTGCCTTAAATCACTGAAATTACAGCAGTTCCTCACTACTGTTCAATCCTCAGTCTGTAGTTAGGCTTTTAAATCCAACAGGTTCTGAGGTTAGACAACTTTATTTTATTATTTTTAAAAAGCTTCTACCTTTGCGTAATTGCACTCTTCAGATAAGCCCTTTCTGGACAACTTGTCGTTTCACACACAGACAGAAAACCCATCCATCTCTGATGTTCTTGCTGTAAAGTATTTTGGGGGTTTTGTTTGGTTGGTTTTTTCTTTTCCCCCCTGTAAATTATATTTGGACAAAAGGTTGCCTACTGTTGAATCGGTGTGTTTACTTGAATGTTGCCATTTTATGCAGTTACAGCTGCTGACTCTTGCTCTTCTCTGGGCCCTTGAGAGGGGAGATGGTGTGACCAGAGGTGTCAAACCCACACAGAGGATCCCTGGAGCTGAGGGCTGGCTGCTGCTTTTATACTCCCATATGTATTACATATTAGAGGACTTAACAGAATAGTGCTTAATATTTTGAAGTTGTGACTTTTTAAAGTCACGCTAAACAGTTATCTTTAAAAATATGCTTGCTTTCTTATCTATAAGTTTTAAACAGTCTTTAAACAAGGCGATGGGCTGGCAGAAGTGGTCGGGGGGGCTGGTGCTGTTAGTTGTTGAGTAACTCAAGTTCCAAGAGACGTGGGTGCAGGTGGCAGGACTAGTCCTGACCCAACACTGCCGGGGTCTGCACTGGCTGGTCTGAGGGTGTGAAGCACCTGGAAGTCCTTGAGGGGCTGCGTGGAGGAGAAGGGTCAGCCTGGGAGAGCTGGTTTATGCAGCTGGATTTCTTGGAGTTCTCACTTGTGGATCTTGGCCCTAGTTTAGCTTCAAATCACCCTTTACGGAAGGAATGCATTTTGATAGTGTTTGCTCCCAGAGAAGTAACTAATTCTAACTAAGGAAATAGTCACCCATGAACACACCTCGCTGATCAGTCTCGCGGTTCCTCAGCACTCCAGCGATGGTAGACAGGATCAAATCTGCTGGTCTTTCTGTCAAGAGTGGTTTTTGCCTTTTCAGACTTACCCAAGAGATAACCATGGCTGATGCCATTGCCCTGCTCTGGGAAACGATGAATGTATTGCGTGTTGCGGAGCAGGTTCGTGCTTCCCCTTTTAGACAGCAGTATCAGAAGTGCTGTGTAAATGTAATGCTTGAAAACAGCTGGAGTAAATTCTGTTTCTTGTAGGATCTTTTTTTAAAGGGACGTGGCCAAACTTGAAGCAATGATCTAGAGGCAAAGTGGGAGAAGTCCAAGATAATGCATCTACTGAGTCCCATTTGGTTTGTAGTTTTACAGTTACTTTTCTTATATCAAATTTTGCTCACCATTGTTTGGAACAGAATGGAAACAGCATCTTACAGAATGTGCAATGTAAGGCACAATGCAAATAGGTTGTGATAAGAAGGTTGTCTTTACTTGATAGCAATCCTGAGTGCAATGTTTTTGTCGTGTCCCTTTTGGAAGAAGAGCATTAAGTGCAGTCTGAGGTTTTTCTTTTCTTATAAGCAAAGCATTGGTTTATCCATTACTGACTTCTTGTGGAATTTGTGCCAGATGTATATTAAATATTTTGGTGCTTTTTCTAATCCAAGCTGCCATTCATTTACCTGTGAGATTATTGTATTTCTGTATATTTAAATGACCAATTCCCTTAAAGAAAAAAAAAAACAACCCTTCAGTCACAATGTATCCTGACTACTGTAGCTTTGTAAATGTTCCAAAGCTTCTGGGTTTCCTGTATTCCAGTAAGGTCTGAGGGGAGGGAGGGGAGCAGCTACAGAAACCTAATCCACTGGAGAGGGAACTTGCACGCTGTTCTGTGCATTACTGAACAAATGAGTAACATTTGTGGTGTTTACATGACACGTTGGTGTTCACTTTTTTTGTGCTCAAGCTTTGTACAAAATGTCTTATTTAAAGCTGAAGTCCTTTTTACATTTTCAATTAAAAGGGGACAAATTAATTATTTTTTCATGCCTATAAATAGGACTCTTGCTAGTTTTATTTGTCATCTCCAGAGTTTCTCAATCAGGATTCCTGCTTACTAAACCTGCCCCAGTCCTTGCAGGGAGTTGACCACATCATTTTTAAGTGCACGGAATGAAAACTAGCCGGGATTTTTTTCTTCACCTTTGCAGTGCAAGGACCTACAAGGAGATGCTGGATGGGAACAGTCTCACGAGGAGCTCTAACACCAGGGTGAGCGCTGGGGTCAGTCTGCTGGTCCCCCCCTTCCACTGAGCTGCCTGACTGGTCCCCGCTGGGCTGGGGACCCTCTCCCCTTCAATTCTACAGGAGCAACTGGCATTGAGGCTTATCCCAGTTTGCAAGAGCTACAGCGAGAGTGTCAGGCTCAATGGGAGAGGATTAAATACCTTTTTAAAAGAAAAACACAAAAAGGCAGCATGAATTTTGCTTAATAATATATGTAATTTCAGCAGTTTTTGAGGCTTTGAATGTAGGTGTGACAGACACTGATGTGAGTGTCCCCTGCCCACTCACCGCTGCTGCCCCTGGGCTGGTGCTGTATTTGCCTTTCTCTCCCTTGCCTTCATTTTTGCTGCCTTCTCCACACAGCAACTCCCAAATTCTACTCCATAAGCTGCTCTTTGTTCAAGAGCCTGGCTCAGTGAACCTGAGGGTGGAAGTATCTGATAGAAAATATTCTATCAGCTGTATTTAGTAATTGCTGGAGTACTAACTATTTCAACTTTATCTCAGCCTATTCTAATTCGTTACAAGAAATCCTTGTCTCACACTCAAACCTTGTGATAAACATTTCCTTTTTATTTTACTGAGTGCTGAAAGCTTTACAGAGGCATCCTCCTGCTTGGAAATTCAGTATGTTACCAGGAGATGGTCAAGCAGCTTTTCTTTTAGGTGGCAATGGCTGCAAAGCACAGGTGTGAAGCTGTCGGGTTACAAATCACCTCATCCTGCTGGTGGAGTTTTCCTGCAGCCCTGGGCCTCCAGCTCCTCCTGTAAGCAGTGATGTATGAGTTCCCACAGCCATGTGCTTTCCTCAAAATGGCCCTTGCCCCTCCCACCACACGGGAACTACTCTTTTTTTTTTTTTTTTCCCCCTTCTTTTTTTGTGTGTGAGGGCGGTGGGGGGTGGTCAGGGAGGGAGGAGAAAGTGAAGGTTGTCCAAGAAGTATGAATCACCAATTCCTCCTTTCCATGAACCGAGTACAGTGCTTTCCCAGAAAGGAGGCAGCGACTCCACGTTGGAGCTGGCACAGCACACTTCCAGAAATCCACACAATTCCAGAGAAAGCCATTGATGGCTGAGCAGCTGCTGGTTTAGGGCCTGCGATGGTTCAGTGACAACAGCCCAGCTGGGGCATCAGTCCCCGGCAGCGAAGGAGCACCCCCCAGGTCTGCCCCAGCTCACCCATGGCCAAGGGAAAAGCCACAGCAAAAAGGGTTAATGGAAAGGGTTTTGTGCTTTAAGTTGTTTTGAATAGCTTTTATTTTTAGGCTTTGTAAAAGATATAGAGTGAAAGCCTATTGTTCTCACAGTAAGAGATCTTTACAAAGACATCAATATTTAAAGTAATTAAAAATATCTTAACAAAAGACTTTGCTTAAGATCTTGGCAGCTTAACAAGCACTCCTCCCTCCATCGTCTTTTATTCCCATCAGTCCCAGGCCAGACTGGGATCCGTATGTGCTGCAACACAAAGAAGAGGTGTGTTATTTCTGGTCAGGGCAGCCTTGGTGCACATACATACAGTTGCTGGTGGAACAGAGAGAAGCCAGCAAACCTCAGGAGCAAAAAAAAACCCAAAAATGAAACACCAAAACAACTCTGCAACCTCACTTGGCAAGAAACTTCTTCCAAGCCTGGGCTGGAGCTCCCTTCCAACCCACCCAGCAGCCTGTGAGAAACGTGAGCCCGGGCTCTGTGGGCACCTACAGAGACCTAGTGGATGCAAACTCCCAAATCCACCTGTTTTGCTGGCAGGCTTTGTACCCCTTGGTGATGTGAGACAAGGGGCAAGCTTATGCCACATGAGACTGGTTTGTAGTGGCCCTTGAAAAGTAAATTTGGACCAGCTGAGACCAGCAAATCGTCTGGGGAAGACACACAGTGTGGACCGTAACTCCACAGCCACCCTCTCCTCACACCTTCCTGGTGGGGCTGACAGGCTGAGGTGACACCGTGCTGCAGAGAAGAGGCAAATCATTGCTGAGAAATGTAGAAACTGACTCAGCTGTGGCCCAGCTCTGCGGCAGCAGATGATGATGAGAGGACCAGGTGCACCCCAGGAGCTCAGCCCTCAGGCCAATTGAAGCTGAGACAGTGTTTGATACCCAGCTTGTGCCAGAGACCATTGACACACAGCCACATGCAACCACCACGTCTCTAATGAGGTAGGAATTGCTGCTGTCTCACTTCGTATTCCTTGCTGCTGGTGGTGGTGGGGTAGCTAACTGCTTAATGAGCTTTATTTAAGACAATTTTTTGGGGAAAAAAAACAAAACCAAACCCTTCTTTTTTTAAAAAAAAGTTATTAGAACCTGAACAATTAGAGCAAATCACACCAAGAGCAGCCCTTGGCATGACGAACCTGCTGAAAGGGTTTGTCACTGGGATTAAGCCTAAATACACTCTTGGCTGGGGATGTATCTCCCTTCTAGGGCCACTGCTGGTGCAGTGAGTGGTAGAGCAGCACCATTCCCAGGAAGCCTTTCAAGTAAAGGTGGGGGGGAGGGGATGGCTGCCCAGCTGAGTGCTCTGTCTCCCTGCTTCTATTTCAGGGCATGTCTTCTGTCCCCACCATGGGATAGTTCCCCTTCTGTTGAAGGGAAACTGAAGAAAAGCAAGGGCAGATATGACCTTTATTTGACTGGCTGAACAGTGACAGAGTGAGAGAAAAGATGACTGCTGAAATAAGTATGTACTCAGTAACTCAGGCCATTCCTAGGAATGATTTAACCTTTTTGGTTAATAATTGAGCAGTGAATGACTGGCAGTTCAGGCAGGAAGCCCACCCCATCTGGAAGCATCCCTGAGAGTAGTGCTGAAGCTCAACTCAAACTCTTGAAAGGTTACAGACTCGGTCAACGTGTTCCTTTATCCCCAGTTGTGCCCCTCGGGTAAGAATGAACCACCTCCTTGATCAGCCACGGCTGAAGCACATCCATCAGGGCTTCACAAGCAACTGGTAGATGGGGCCTTGGCTGCAGCACTAAGGTGGTTTTAAATAAACAAACAAAACTTCACCAAAACCACTTAAAAAACCCTGGCTGCTGTGGAAACTCTACTTGATTCTCTCATGAGCACAGCTTACCTTGCTGTTAATAAAGCTGAAACTTCCACCAGGGGAAGACAGATGAACTGAGAAGCCCTATATAATTAATCAACACTGTGCACCTCAGCCTTGCTAATCTGGACCATCAGCTACATAAGTGTTTTCAGCACTTGTGCTTGTTCTGGATCAGACATGACTTATGAGCAGAACTTACTGTTCAGGTTTTATTGGCCTACAATGAAAGTCAGCCTGAGTAAGTACAACAGCTTTTTCAGGTCTTCTCTCAGGCTTTCACTTCCTTGTGTAGGGTTTTATTTTTCAATAGAGTAAGATAAAAATATTTGGCTATGCATTGTCCTTGGCTCTTTACAAAATAGGTACAAGTTACCTGTTCACTCCAGGGAAGAGGACAACGCAGAGGGTGTTATTCTGCAGACTTCTATAAAGCTTTTTGATATGATGGTCTAACTTCTGCACTTTTTTCTTTAGATCCTGTTCCTGCATAACAGAATATAAGCATTATAATCCCCAATCTATTTGTAGCAATCACACTTTAAAGTGACTGACCCTCAGAGTCAGGGATGGAGCAGGTGAGGCATTTGGCAGTGCAGGGAGACTGCAAGCTCTACTCCAATGGCACTGCAGCTTCCTCCAGGAAAAATGAGAGCTGCAACCAGAGCTGTCCTTTCCCGTACAGCTACACAACCAGTCACCTCTCCCACCAAGTCCCATACAACCTGCTACACCTGTACATGCTGTCTTCCCTTCCTGTGCAGCATCACTCACTGCCCTGAGCAGCTCTGCTGGTGTGAAGGTTACACAGCACCCTGCAAACAGCCATTATGCTGATACCTCTCCAAAGTGCCTTGTGGGAACAGATCCTAGGCAGCCTCTGCTCCAGCACAAGCAGACCTTTCTGTTACATGCAACTCAGTCTCAGAGTTACCACTCCTGGTTGCCAGGGCAGTAACCTTCTCACTAACTGCAACAAACATCAGCATAGCCTTCAACTCACAGAGTCAGAGAGCTGCTGTGTTTTCTTGTAAGAGACATTTCTTCTTCGATTCCCACTGCTGTGATTCATTTGCCAAATCCATCTCCAGAGGTGACCTGAAGCAAGAGCATTCCTACTTCTTAGTCTGCTGCCCTTCATGGTCCAGCCATTTATAACTTCAAGGGCATCCACAGCATTCTGTGATGTCTGGAATTCTGAAACACAAAGAAAAGGGGAACATGCTTTGGCAGGGATGTTGTTGTCCTGTTCCTTGGCACCTGTAGGGCAGCGCTAAAGGTGTGGAGCAGGAGGGAGACAAGAAACCCAAATCACAAGCAGAGCCTCATCTTGCTACAGGTAAACATCAGGTTAGAGATATGCCAGTGAACTGCAACAGTGCTCATCCAGTTGTTCTCCTCACCTTTTTAGAGGTGATTACTTGTCTGTGTGAAGCTGCACAGGACAGCTGCCAGACCTCACGCTGAGGTACTGGAGCCAATGAACTATCCTGCAACTTTTTTAAGTAATGATATTCTTTTTTTATTTAAGCATTTTTTTTTCCTTTTAAATATTTAGCTGTAAACTGCTCCTCCTAGCAATACATGCTTCCACTGAGTATGTTAAATACTGTCACTTAGAGCACACATGAGTGTTAGTAACTCTTGCTGTGTCTGTGCAAAGTCCTAAGGGCTGCTCAATGAGGTTATTTGAAGGAAATAAGCAGGCTACTGTACATGAAGCTACTTACTGAGGAAACAGCAGTTCCAGTGCTTTCCACTCTGGAGATCCTTTGGCAGGAACAGTGTTTTCAGGCCTTTCAACTGGCTGAATTCTTCTTGCAAATCCTTCTCTGTTAGTGACTTCTTTAGACCCGACACGTAAATGACACCTTCGTTTTCTACATCCTGTTCTAGTTCCTGTATGAAAACATCACAGTCCAGCATTGCAGCAGTGATGGGTCTCTGGACCTGGGGTGGATTCAGCAGGAAGAAACGCAGCATGTCAGCACAAGCAGCTCTGAGCCTTGATTTTTAATTATTTTCTCCCACTGCAAAAGTTGACTAGCTGATTTCCCTTGGAAAAAATACAACTAATGAAGGGTAACTTAAGTAGTCATAAAAAAGGAAAAAGACATCATGTTGGTAATGTAGAAACACTATAAAATTAAGAACCCCATACTTTGTATGTGGCATTTTAACACTGTGTTACTTGGCTCTTCCTTTTAACCCTGCAGTGGGAGGGCAGAATGCTTTCTGAACCCCTTCTGCTGAGAGGCAGAAAGGAAAAAAAGAGGGACATTTCTTTTCAGCCAGTGGCTCTAAATTGTCCAGGGACAGGAAGATGGTAACAGCACAGCCAGCCAGCAGCTGCCCAAATGCTGTGCTGTGAGCAGATGTTAAGAGAGACACACTGGATGCTCCTCCCATGCTCAACATAACTTAGGCTTTTGCTAATTGTGTTGTTTACCTTAATGCAGGATCCTGCTACCTCAGCTCCATTTAGGCTTTCCATGGCAAGCTGGGCAGCTTCCAGCACTTTGTATTGGATACAGACATAGGGCTTGAAACAGAAACAATGAGATACTTCAGGCTTATCAATAACACACATTAACCCTCCCTTTTTAAAAGTCATGTGTCAATAAAGCTTTGTTTTCTTTTACAAATAGAATATAAAAAGGTTTGGGGGGCAATACATGTAACATTCCACATACAGTAGTTGTTAAAAACAGTTCTTCAATTAGCTCGTCAATTAATAACAACTTTTTTGGCTATCACTTCTCTCGAGAGGGAGAAAAAGCATCTTGGTTTCTCCCATGCTCAAAGTCCTCTAGCTTGAACAGCACAGTTGGGCCACATGAGTTGTGTTTATTCTTCTCATTGTGTGGAGCAGCTTTTAGATACCCTGATGACTAAACTACCAGAAAAAACCCCAAACAGAAGAACTGGTATTTCAGCAGTTCTAATCTGTATCTTTCCCAGAGATGACTCAGGCCTTCCATGCCTGTCAGTGAGCTTAGTGCTTTGAGTGCTGCTCACCTGGTACGTTTCAGTTACCACTGTAAGAGACTTGATTGGTCCACACCTCCCAAATTCTTTTTTCACAGACTTCAGGCAAAAGCTTTCTTCAAAAGGACCTGCGTAAATTGTCAGCATGTCAGTCAGCTTGCTTCCCACCTGTAGGGACACAGATTAGAGAAGGAACTTCACAAAGCAAAGGAACTAACTACTTGGTGCCTCCAGATGAAAAAAGGTCTCTTTCCAAGCTCAGCAACGAGGACTATTCTCAAAAAAAAAATTGTACCTTTTCACGAAGTTCAGCAAGAAGGTCAGATGATGAAATGTTCTCTGGACCCAAACTGAACTGAATGATACTGAATGTGGACAGGGGAACGTCTTCTAACGCTTTCTGAAGAATCTGGAGAGAAAAGAGTGTAAAGACTCGAAGAGGTATAAGAGAATTGTACTGCAAAGGATCAGAAACAAAGCTATTGAATTTAATTCCCAACTTTAATTTTCATTATTGTCCAAGGAAGCCCTCAGGCAGAAATTCTTCTTTAGTGAGTCATGAGAGGATGTAGAGGATCAAAGCTTATTTCTGAAATGTTAAAATGGATTTAGCTAACCTGGTATTAACACTATTGCTAACAGTACTGTCAGCCAGCTTTTTAAAATAGGACTCATCTACCCACCCCCCAGAACAAGGACTCTCAACTACTTTGATGCTTGTGGAGAAAAACCCACTCACCTGCTTGTTTGAAGTGCTCAGGTTACTCTGACACAGGCCAGAAGAGTCTAATTCCCGTCTGCCCAAAAGGAGGGGTTTTTGGCCAGTCACCCGCAAGCACTCTAAAAAACTAGCAGAGAAGCAAGCTGTGAATCACAGTACTTATCAATACGCTGAATTAAAAGCTTTCAAGAAGTGCTTGTCAAGAGAAAAGTTATACAGTTCATTAAAGAAATCGGAAATAATATTCTTGAAATCGGAAATAATATTCTTGTCCTCGACATCAAAAGCAGCCTAGAAAATGCTTTGTGAAATATAAGATGCAACTTCTGAAAGTTTTTCAGAGCTATGCTACAGTTATTTGTGTCTCTCTGAAGATCCTGACAGCTTCTGAAAAATATAACATACTTATTTCATTTTATTGAGTATTAAACTGAAGGAAAAACATGCATATTTGAGAATCTTATTACCATGGTTTGGATAAATGTGGAGGCTCATTCGACTGTTGCTGGCCCCTATATCCTTGTGGCTGTAACGCAGCTGTTTTCTGTGAAACCTCAACCAGTTTTTCAGTTGTCAGAAGCATCTCCAAGTTTAGTTCTGCTACCTTGGGCAAGGAAGAAGATTAGCAGTTGGCTTTCATCGCAGGTAATTGTAGCTAACCAAAAAGCAAATGCTTTCTCTGTGAGTCACCCTGGCACACTCCACAGCAGTGAAGAAACACAGACATTAATTTCTTGCCTTATTATTTTCTGTTGTCATTTTCAAGCATGCAGCACTCACAGCATCAACCAGCAATCATATCCAAAAAACTTCTCTCAAAAATCAACGACACAAGCAAAAGACTCATAAAACCAGCTGAATCACTGCCACAACATACAAGGGCTCTCACTTCTTTCATCTGGAAAAATGACAGGCATTCCTGTAGGCTGGGAGTGTCTCAATCCTTCTTTACCCAACGCCCCTCTACAACAGCAGCAGCAATGCTGATTCACATCAGTGTTTGAGTACTGAAACACTGGTAATGCTCAGGTTATTAAGATACCTGGATATATGCTGAAAGTAACAAGCTGCCAAAATTGAGGCCTCTATCACAGCTCCATTTTCTCTTAAATCAACAAGAGGATGGCCAGGGATGGTTTTTTTCCTTCATAAGCACAACAACGTCTATGCTCTGTGATTAAGGACAGAAATCTTAATTAGATATAGCTACCTTTGCTGGTCCTTGCTCAATAAAGAATTGAGCCAATTCCAAAGCAGCTCTAGCATCTTCTGCAGGATCATGCCCAAGCTTCTGTTCACACTGAATCTCCTTCCTAGGGCATCAAAATCAGGTGTACAGGCAGGTTATCTGTTTTTCCACATTGATCAATATCCTGTCTTTTATAAATTGGGTCCTTTTTGGGTAAAATAGCTTTCCTCTCTCCAAACACGATTTCAGTTCTGTGCAGTAGGATTCTTGTGAAATATTCCCAAAAGTTACCACACGAAATGTTTTTGCAATGCTGAGCAAAACACTGTTTACCAGGTTTGACAGCAGCAGTGCTAATACTTGGTACTCTGATGAGTGACTATTTTTAATTTTACTTCTTCCCTGCCCAATGACCCAACTCACAATGTGCACACAGACAGGGAGGCAGCCTCCAACTCAGTGGAGTGTGGCACTGCAGAGTATTAATATTCACTGGGTGAATGGTGAGAACTATTCACTGCTAAGACAAATTATCCAGTGGTAGCTAGTACGTCGAGGAATAGGATTTAAATCAGTAAATCATACTTTCATACGTTAACTTTTCTTGCTAATTGCAACAAATCTCATTTGTGTGAGGGTCTTTGTTACTCTACAATTCAATACAGTACAGACCTGCAGAAAAGCTAGTGTTGCAAGGACCCAAATCTGGCCAGGTCACAGCATCCCTGCTTGCTCAAAGACAACCTGTTATGCTGCCTGATGTTTCAAGCAGGCAGTAAATTCTTCTTTACCATGTCTATTGCACAGCCTCCTCCTTTCTTTTGAATTTTAGTGAAAAAAAAAAATATTCTGACACTACTAGTTGAACAGCAAGACCCTATGACCCATCATGACAGTTTCTAATATTTCCCATGCAAATACAGTAATAATCTTACCCTAAAACAGCTTTGGCTAGAAATTTTAGCCTAAATCTTCGACCTTCACTTCTGGCAAAAAGCAATGAAGTATCGATAACACTAGGGTGGATCATCTGGATGAGAGAAAACACCAGTTTAATTTAAGAACAGCAGTCCTACAGAACTGGGCAGTAGCTCCATTGTTTTCTGTGCCTCTGCCTTTTCATCAGTTGCTGGTTTCTCACTGACAGATAACTGGTCCACAACAAGAGAGCAGATGGGCATAATGAAACAAGCCCAGCTCTCCTTTCTAACACTCTATTGGGAAAATCTAGATCGGGCTAGAAATATTAATTATGATTCAAGCATTTTAGGTTGGTTAAAATAAATACAGGAAGGACTTCAGTTCTTCCCATGACAGCTATCAGAAGCATCTGGCTGAAGCAGAGAAGCACAGCTTCTGTCACAACTGCATCTATGTCTGGACAGATTCTTCCTTTCCTTTTTGGTTCTGAACAACCCCTTGCAAGTTTTACAGGTGTAAGAAGAATCTTTCTGTTTTAAATCCTTACTGACATAAGGCTACTCATAATAAAAAGCAATTAAGTGTTCACTAATAAAAAGAGTAATTGTTTAGTTTTCAGGTCCAAAATCAGTACCACAGGGTTGTGAAAAATACTCTTAAAAGCATACTCACTTCCAAAGCCTGAAGATCATTATTTAGAGAATGACCCACCAATATTGCATCACGGGGAAGCATTTTTTTTAGTCTGGTTTGGATGTCTGACAGTCTGGTTTTCACTGGAAGAAGCATTTCCCTTGTGATTCCTGAGAATCTTCAAAACAAAGTTGGATGAGGTAAATGCAACACATTAGCAACAGTTGGAGAGTATTACAAGTAGAGCATGTAAAATACAATCTATTGACAGAATGCTATTTCTGCTTTCAGGTCCAACATAAGGGGATAAACTGCACATACATTAAACTGCTGTGAGTGCTACCACATCTGTTTCAAAAGTTTATCACACTCTTGAGTTTAACTTATTCTTAAGTGATGCAGTTCTTAGCATCAGATAGCACAGGTAAGGAAATACTGCAAGACTGATGGTGGAAGGAGATGCTCCCAAGTAACCTGAGGGGATTGCCATGTCACCTCCTGGACAAAGCCGGGCAAAGTTCTGGAGCAGACAAAGCTCAAGTTTTGCCCGCTCTTGTTACAATACTGAGTCCAGCCCTAACACAAGCTGATAAGCTGCTCTGTTCATTTTTTACAGATGAGCAGACTTAGCTCCAGAGCAGAGAGATGTAGACTGCAATCCTGTACTCCTACCCTCCATCTTATTTCATAGCCAGTGGTAAAGAGTAACTTGCACTGTGTATCATTAATTTGTAATAGAACTTTTCCTGGAACACTGCAGAATGGGAATGCTTCTGCTTAGTAGCCACAGGTGCACTATGTCGCAGAGAGTATATACATATAAAGTGTATATGTAATCATGGAATCTTGGAATTGTCAGAGTTGGAAGGGACCTCTAGAGATCATCTAGTCCAACTCCCCTGTTAAAGCAGGATTGCCCAGAGCACATCACTCAGGACGGCATCCAGGTGGGTCTTGAAGATCTCCAGAGAAGGGGACTCCACGACCTCCCCGGGCAGCCTGTTCCAGGGCTCTGGCACCCTCACCATAAAGAAGGTTTTCCTCATATTTGAATGTAATTTCCCGTGTTCCAGCTTGAGCCCGTTGCCCCTTTTCCTGTCACTGGGAACCACAGAAAAGAGTCCAGCTCCAACATCCTTTAACCCACCACTTAGATACTTATAAACATAGATAAGGTCTCCCCTCAGCCTTTGCTTGTCCCGACTAAAGAGTCCCAGCTCCCCAAGACTTTCCTTGTAAGGGAGATGCTCCAATCCCTTAATCATCTTTGTTGCCCTACACTGGACTCTCTCGAGTAGTTCCCTGTCCTTCTTGAACTGGGGAGCCCAGAACTGGATGCAGTATTCCAGTTGTGGCCTCACCAGTGCAGAGTAGAGGGGGAGAATGACCTCCCCTCCACCTGCTGGCCACATTCTTTCCTATGCAGCCCAGGATCCCATTGGCCCTCTTGGCAGCAAGGGCACATTGCTGGTGCATGGAAAGTGTGCTATCTACCAGGACTCCCAGATTCTTCTCCTCAGTAGTGCTCCCTAGAAGATCCATCCCTAACCTGTCTTGGTGCCTGGGGTTCTTTCTCCCCAGGTGCAGGACCCTACCTTTCTCCCCAGGTGCAGGACCCCACCTCATCAGGTTCTTCTCTGCCCAGCTCTTCAGCCAGTTCAGGTCACACTGGATGGTGGGCACAGCCCTCTGGAGTGTCAGCCGGCCCTCCTCATTTGGGGATACTCATTTGGTATCATCAGCAAACTCGCTGAGGATACACTCTGTCCCCTTGCCCAGGTTATTTATGACTATGTTGAACAGGACTGGGCCTAGTATTGACCCCTGAGGGACATCACTGATCACAGGCCTCCAACTTGACCCCACTCCATTAATTAGAACCCTCTGAGTCCTGTCACACAACCAGGACTCAATCCATCTCACTGCCCCCTCATCTATCCCACACTTCCTTAATTTTCTAATGAGGATGTTATGGGAGACAGTGTCAAAAGCCTTGCTGAAGTCAAGGTAGATGACATCTGCTGCTCTCCCTTCATCTAACCAACCAGTTACAACATCATAGAAGGCTATCAGATTGGTCAAGCATGATTTACCCTTGGTAAATCCGTGCTGACCAATACTGATAAGTTCTTGCTCTTCAATGTGCTTGGAGATGATGTCCAGCACAAGCTGCTCCAATATTTTCCCCAGGACAGAGTTGAGACTAATGTTGGTTATTCTAATCACATTGCAAGAACTGTATTCCTAACACTGAGTGAAATTCAATAGCATCTACGCAAACCAGAGCCTTCGAAAAGGTTCTGTATAACAGGCTTATTTTGAAAGGGTTGCAGCTCTTAAAGAGGAAGAGATAAACTTATGTGCAAGTCACCTGGTGCGGTAGTGCACTACTGCGCTTTCAGGTTTGACTAGTTCATTCAAGAGGCATCGACCCTGTGCATCCACCAAAGAGACACGAGTGACTTCATTCCCTTTTGCAGTCAGGCACTGTCAGGAAGAAGCAGAGGCAGTTGTTGAATCAGCGTGATGCTGCCACTCAGAAACCTTAGCTGACATCTGATGTGGCTGCGGCCAACATCAATACTAAGGAGTTACTCAGCTTGGAGATCTACCACTCATAGCTAGTTGTTTTATACTGTAGCTGCTTCATTTTAATTGTTAAATGCCCACCATAAGCACAGCAAACACACAGGCAAGCACAGCGCAAAGAAAACCCTTTTAAAGAACTGCTTATTTCACAGAATTGGTCTGTGCTCTGCCCTGCAGAGCTGCCACTGAGAGCATCTTCGCCAGAGAAGACGCACAATTTAAAAGCAGAGCCCAGGCTGTATCATTAGTTACTCAATACTGATACCGAATAGGCATCTGTACAAAGTCAAAACTGCCCTAAAGGAAGGATCTTCAACACAGCATGATGCCAGAGGAACTGTAATAGCTAAAGGAAAGATGTACGATAGGGAAGTATCTTTCCTCTCCCAGACCTTAGGGAGGGCTGGGAGGAGGGATTCCACAGCAGCCTCAGGGGTCACTGCTCCGACAGCCAATGCAGAACTGGGTCTCTGCTGCACTGCTCAAGGCAACATTTCTGTCTTGTCACCAGAACCCCTTCCCCAGTCCCTCCCATGGCTACATTTAGTGCTGGTACTATCAATGAAGGCACTGGCAGCAGATATTGATGTATCAGAAGTGGTTTAGCAAATATACAGGGTGCTTGGCTCACTTTGGAATAGCTGGTAGGAGTTTGGTTGCTTTACTACATTTTGTAAGGCCACACATTTATTTTTACCATTTCACAGTCCAGACCGAAGAGGGGGCTGCTGTCGGTCCTCTGCTGGTTACACTCCGTGCACACGTAGCCGCTGCAGCCGGGGGAGCCTAGAAGGAAGGGGTACCCACCAGTAATAAACAGACCTCTCTCTTCTAAAACTCTCATGTCCAAACACATCACTAATTGTGATTAAAAAAAAAAAAACAAAACACAACACAAAGCAACCAAACAAATGCTTTCAAAAACTGACCTTTTGTGGGATAGTCATTTTTCTGCTGCTCTTCTAAAGTTAGAATATAGCTAGTAAGGCCACGTTTTTTTCCTCCATATTTCTGAATGATGGGATCATATCGCGAGTCTGAGCTTTTAGAAATACATTCACTGCTAGTGGCAGTCAAACCTGTAAAATACAGAAGCATCTGTCAAGCTCAGACAGAACTCCTTACTTGCAGACAGATTTCTGCACTAGTCTGAAAGCTACAAGGCTACACCATTTCAAAGGAAAACACTACCTAGAACAATAAACTGGAGAGAGACACACACACAGACATCTATCACCAGTTTTATATATATATATATACACACACATATATAGTTTATATCGCACTTATTGTGTGGACATACATACATATACACACACTATATAAATTATAAACACACAATACTATATATAGTGTATATATTATATATGATATGCTTGATATTCAGCATACTTTAATCTTACTCCCAGTTCAGCTACAGACACTGCTGGCTGATTCAGAAGCAAGTCAGTCTTGCATTCCTTTCAGAACTCAAGGGAACAAACTGGCCTCAGAAGCCTGACAACACGATCATCTGTTACTTCATGTAAACTGTAAAAGAAGTTCTCTTTCTCTTCCACCCTCTCTGTGGAATTCCTTCCTGTAAGCATTATCAGGAGAAAATGTGCTCTATGTGTGGCTCACAGAGAAGTAATCACTGCACTGGCACAAGATGTCTGCACACACTGACACGGGTGTGCAAAGATAAATTATCCTATAGGTGATTCTCTGTAGATTACACTTAAAAGAAAATAAACCTGACATCTCAGATCTGTGACTGTGCAGTAGGTTTACAGTCATGATGCTAGAGGGCTATGTCAATACACTGAAAGTAACAGCAATTCTCCCATTTAGGACTTGAATTCAAGATTTTTTGTTACACTTCTAACAATTTCAGTAAAGTTGTAGTCTCTTGCAGGTTTTGTATGAGCCTGTGGGATTACAATCACTTCTATAAAGAGTATATAGGAAATATGTTGTCAACGTAACTGAAGAAAGCAGTCACTACTTAGCTTGAATCTAATTTATATTTCTGTATTTTTATTAGATACATCTTAGAATAAAATAATCACAAAATGAGTAACGAATCACAATTCTGGATTAAACATGTTAAAAACTTTCTCTCTGCTTTTTGCATTTGCTTGTGACCAACAGAGAGTGACTGGAGTAGTCAGGGTAACCAGTCTCATGGTTTAAGCCACTATATGTTTTCCTTTGTAAGGAAGTTTACCATAGCAGCACTCTGGGATTGCACAGGATGCAAAGTCATAAATTACTGTTGAAAGTGAATTACTGGTTCTAAGAGACGATACAAAACCAAGCAAGGTACCTTGTGTAGTGTTTTGAGGTTTCAGGTTTGGTCCTTCTCCATACAGGCTGGCTAGGAAGTTGGTGGAAGGGGTTAATGTGAATCTCTGGAAAAAGAGATTTGTTACAGACTTTGAAACAGAAGAAGAAATATCAAGCAAATTAGATGCTTCTTGATCCCTAATCCAGCCCAATTTAGAGAAGGATGGATAACAAAGTAGTGGAAATATGTTTGGCGTTTTCTCAAGGAAAAATAAGTTCTCTCAAGGAAAAATAAAAACCCAACATTTCTTCCTTCAAAAATGTTACTTGCAACTTGGAAAATTAAAATAATTCTTTTAATAATTTTTTTGGGAAATAGGCAAAACCTGACATAAAGTGCAAACAGTAAAAGTGAGATTCTTCAACCAGTGGGCATAACTATTGGGAGTCTCCTCGCTCACTCAAAGTAAATTAAAAATTAACTAAGATATTTGTAAACTCACCAGCATCCTGAAGATGCAGGAATGTAATAGTCAGAGGACTGAAACATCAACACATTTCACCTGGTAAGGCTTCAAAGACATGTCTTGAAAACTTGTTTCTAATATCAAAGCCTTAGCCTTTGTTCTGAGCTGACAAAGGTTACAAACAGATCCTTTCATTAGCCTGCACTGAGAGACAAAGACAGCCACATCCTATTGGAAAAGGCAGTATTTTTCCAGCAGCTATTAATCCTCGGGACATGGTTTCGGGGCTGGAAGACGTTTAGAAGACAGCAAAACAGTCAGGGAACTTACATGCCGGAACACTCTTCTGAGGTGTTTGAACTGCAAATAGAATTTGTAGAAATGGAGTTGGCTCATTTCAGGTAGAACAATAACCACAACCCCAGCCAGGAGGCTCCGGCGAGAAATACGGCACCAGCTGCAGTTTAAAAAACAAAAACAAAAATTAAAAAAATCAAAGCAAAACAATTATCCAGCACTCTTAAAAACAAACTTGGAGCCAGCCCAGCTTTTTAAGTCAGTGAATGGCAAAGTATCAAATAACTTCAATGAGAAGAGGCTGTATAGCTTATCTCAAACAGCCACATATTCCTGGAAGCAACATAATAGGGGAAACAGAGAAAGAGTGACTTATAGCAAAATTCTGCTGCAGTACCATTTCAAGACATTTATACCTCATTTATATGCATCAGAAGGGGAACACACAAGTAACTTCAACTGTAACTATGCAGTTTAGTGACTTAATGCATCAAAAAAAATTTCATAAACTCATTTTCTATTCACTGCTAAAAATCTAAAGTGGCATCATTTTTACTTTGACTTTCATTACAAGATTCATTACATTTCACCATATTTTGGCTGCCTGAGTCTTTTCCTTCCATTGCTGGAACACTCTGTTTCAATTATATCTGACGTGAAACCTATTAATATTTTTTGTGTTATGTTAGTATTTATAAAATGGTATTTTGTTTCTCAGTGTGCAAAGCTTCTTCTGTTCCACAAAATTGTTTAGTTTTTTATAACTGCATGAAACTGCAGAACTAAGAAATGGTAGAATTTTTGTCAGAAGAGGAATTCTGGTCTCTGGCCAAGCCTAACAACTGCATCTACATAACACAGGCTGTCATTATGGTGACTGTGCTGCACGGATTCCAAAGCCAGCATGGCCAATATGCCTCTAGGCAAGTTTTCACAACCTGTGGAGACACCAGACAGGGTTGGTTCCCGAACATGAATGTGTTGTACCTGGGCTGTGTTGCATTGTGGCATTTTCCCAAAGCTGCATACTTTAACAACTCATACAGCTGGTCACGGCTGATTTCGCAGTCCTCGCCAAATAAAGCTGCTGACAAGCAACATGACTTTTCCTGTAACAAGGGAAACTTTAGTAAAGAAAGGTTTTACATAGTTACACAAGTTCATGGAAAATTAAGTGAATTAAACAGCAATAGGAAACTACTTACTATTTGGATATAATCAACCACATCTAAAATAACTCTTCTAGTTTTATTACAGGCAAAAGATTCCTTTCAGATCACACTTTAATATTTAATTTACTATTAGTACTTCAGTAACCCAAGTATTCTAACTTCAAAGACTTATTTAATAAAGATTAGTGTAAGTAGATGTATGTAGTAAAGAGACTTAAAGTTACATGATTTACAAACAAGATTTTCTGCTCTCTCAAATCATTCACCCACTTGCTGCTCTAGAGCTTTCGGCATTTATACAAGTGTATCTGTTGCCACTTCATCTAAGGTTTTGCTGTAACCCACTTACTTCATTTACATTATGGGATCTGTTTTGGCAGATGGGTTTGCTGACCCCTGCAGGAAAAAAAGTGTTTCATCCAAGGAAACTGCAGGAAGAGATGAGATGGAGCAAAGACTGTACCACATGGTTCAACACAACAGTTCTTTAGGCCTAAATGTACAATTCCTCCTCAAAGCTAATCAGCAAATAAACACATGGTTTTGGAGACCACCAATGATCACATGGCCTTTTCCAATGGAGCTCCTTTGATCTGTAAAAATTTTAAAGATACTCTTTTCATGTGAAGAAAAGAGATCACAGAATACAGGGGGAAAAAAGACCACAGAACACTACAGAATATCAAATCCCACAGAATAAACAGGATTTCTCCCTGCTTATTGCAGGGGAGCTGAACAAGACGACTAGGTCCCTTCCAACCCAAAGGAGCACAGACTAAGCCATTATCCGTAGGTATAACTTTCAGCCAATCCTCCAGCTCGTCAAACCAGTAGACCGCCAGTTAACACACGTTTTTGCGGAGCTTCCAGCAGCCCCGCGCCTGAGGCGGTAAGGCGGTGAAGGAGGCTGTGCGGGGGAACCGCCGCCCCCCGCAGGCGTCTCCCTCCCCCCTCTGCCCGACCGCGCTCCGCTCCTCACCTCAGGGGCCGAGCCCCGGCCGCCGCCGGCCGCCTTCCTCTTCTTCCGAGGCACCGGCCGCCCCCCCGCGCCCTCGGCGGGCCTCTTGAGCCCGTTCACGCAGCCAACCTTTACCATAGCCTGCGGTAAAGCCCCGCGGGGCGATACCGCCGCGGCCCCTCACAGCGGGCTGGCGGCCCCTCACAGCGGGCTGGCGGCCCCTCACAGCGGGCTAGGCCCCAGCGCCTGCTCAGCGGCCGTGACTTCCCCGGGCAGCACCGAGGGGAGATCGTCCGTAGCCCTGACGCCGTGGGACTCCCCGCTTTTCCTCTAGTGCCCCGAGGCCGGCCCGGTCCCACCACGCCGCGCCGCGCCGCGCTCTCCAGCCGCGGGGAACACGCCGCCTCGGCAGGCAGCTACCTGCGCCTGCCTGCAGGCAAGGCCAAAGCAGCCGAGCCGCCGAGAGCACGGATGGGGGCGGCGCAGCCGCTGTCGGCGGAAGGTTTGAAATGGTGGCGGGGCCGCCTCAAGGTGGTCGCTGCCTACCTGCCCGCGGCTGAGAACGGAGATGGCCACCAAGCGCCTGGCCAGGTGCGGGCTGGGGGAACTCTCCCCACGAAGGGACCGCGGCTGGGGGAGGGGAAGTAGCCTCCCGGGGGGGGGGGGGGGGGGGGGGGGTAGCATCCTGGCGGGTGAGGCCCTGAGGGGGGCCCGGGTACCGGGAAGGCGGCCTCCTCAGCATCAGTGGGTGCTGAGGCGGTGCCGCTGCGGTTGGCAGGCGGATGGGCCTGGCACGGAGCAGCGGGCAGGCGCGGAGCGGCGACCGGGCGGCGGCGGCGGCCGGGCAGTGGTTCGGGTACCTCATCGTCCTCGACTTCGAGGCGACCTGCTGGCGGGAGGCGAGACCCCGCCGCCCCGAGATCAGTGAGTGCGGTGGGGGCACCGGGTGTGTGTGTGGGGGGGAGCAGTGTGCGGGCAGAAGAAGGCGGCTGGGGGCTGGAGGGCTACAGGCGGCACTACACACTGTTTTCTTCATTACCGCAAATGATAGAATAGTTTAGGTTGGAGGGACCTTAAACATCATCCAGTTCCACCCTCCCCGCCCTGGGCAGGGACACCTCCCACCAGACCAGGATACTCAAAGCCCCCTCCAGCCTGGCCTTGAACACCTCCAGGGATGGGGCAGCCACAGCTTCTCTGGGCAGCCTGGGCCAGGGACTCACCACCCTCACAGGAAAGAATTTCTTCCTAATGTCTAATCTAAATCTACCCTCTTTCACTTTAAAACCATTACTCCTATCACTCCCCTCCCTGTACCTCTTTAGCTGCTGAAAGTTCTCCCCAGAGCCTTCTCTTCTCCAGGCTGAACAACCCCAACCCTCTCAGCAGAAGAGTGGCTCCAGCCCTTGGAGCATCTCTGCGGCCTCCTCTGGACCTGCTCCAGTTGAAGTTCCATGTCTTTCTTATTTCACTGTGTTCCTTCCAATTCCTGACATTTCAACATCAGTTTAAAGCAAATTGAACAATTTCTATGAACAGCTTTAACCTTCCTGCCTTTGTGTTTTTGGGTTGTCTGTCTATTTGTTGTTGTTTTTCTTGTTTCATTTTCATCACAGTTGAATTTCCAGCAATCCTGTTAAACACCTCAACAGGAGAGATTGAATCTGAATTCCACACGTATGTCCAGCCCCAGGAGCATCCTATTCTCTCTGAATTTTGTACAGAACTAACTGGCATAACACAGGTATAATTGCTATTTAGTATTATTGTACACCATTATAAATGCTATTCATTATTTTTTTAAACATGCCTTTAAAGATCTAAAGAAAAACAAATCTCAAATTAATTTCAACACATACTGACATATACATATTTCTTGTTCTATTTCATAAAGAATCAGGTTGATGAAGGGGTCCCTCTAAAAATTTGTTTATCACAGTTTTTGAAATGGATTCAAAAGATACAAAAGGAGAAGAAAGTTACATTCTGTTCAGATAGTCCAAGTCATTCTACTTCAGAAGCAAAATCATGCACCTTTGTGACTTGGACAGGTAAATAAAATTTGTTTGCTTTTTCTCTGGAATAATGTGCATTAAAAAGTGAACATCTAGTGGGGTAGTGGGGTTGCGTCTTCACTTCTAGGGAGTCAATTCTGATTTTAGGTTTTAAAGATGTGACTGAAAATAAGAAATCCATTGAATCCTCATGTGTTCAGTATGTCTTTGTGTCCAGACATGGTTACATTTTTCTGCTTTACATATAATGAACTGTGTCACAATTCTTAATGTGTCTAAATGATTTAATAAGGTCCTTGAGATCTTTACCCATCATGAAGTAATTTACACAGGACGCTACTAGTATATCAGTGTCCCTTTAAGTAGATTTTAAGCCATGTTTATGTAGATTTTAGGCCAGTCCTTTAGTGAGGGATTATTTGTGTTTTCCTGTGCAGACTGGGACCTCGGTGTGTGTTTGCACTATGAGTGTAAAAGGAAGCAGCTGCGAAAACCTGACATTTTAAATTCCTGGATTGATCTCAAAGCAACATACAGGGTGAGAAGACTGATAAACCGTGAAACATTTATACCCATATTATCATCTCAAAGGCAAACTATCTGAGGTTATAAGCCCATATTGTATGTTCCAGTGACCAGAGTAAACCCATTTGTTTTCTTTCCATGTCGTTAATCATGCAATAACAAATTGCATGCCCTAGAACTGTGTGAATTTTAATAGAAATCTTAATGCTAGGAAAACAACCTGGTGTTATTGTTAGATAAATGAATGATAATCCTAGAAGAATTTTTGAGCTGCTCTTTCCTGACATCTTTTGGCCTGCTTGCTTTCTTGCTTCCCTAGTTTTGTGTGCTCTTATTGCTGCCTTACATAGTCATCCCCATCTTCTTAGAGGTACTTAAAGGTCTAGCATGTCAACTACACTTTGACCAAAAAGTATATTCTGAATAGCATGAATAATACTGAATAAATGAATGTATATTTTATTACACAGTCTACACTGCAGATGGGGGGCTCACAGCACCTTCCCCTGTGTAGTCAAGGAAACTTCCAAAGGGTGATCCAGGAGTCTACCTGTCCTGACACTGGAGCTCTGTTCCTAGGTTGTAGAATTAGGTCTCCAAAGATAAACAGTGTGAATATCCCCCCTTTCATGGGATCAAATGAGATACTGGGAACAAGTAGCAATACTTGCTTTTTCTCATTTAAAAATAATTTATACCTATGCCAAATATATTAATGCCCATGCCTTTGCAATGTGCAACAGTTTAAACATCTCAAGGTATTATATATAGTTGTATTCTCCAATGCTGCACTCTTAAGGCCTTCATCAATATAAGCCATAAAGTGCAAATGAATGACTCCAGAGCTAAGACAGAATGGATTAGTTTACATCTGAGAGGAGGGATTCATGGTTATTCCATTCCAATTTGTTACCAGGTAAGTCACCTACACTCTTAGGCTTATTTATCCTGATGGCAAAATGAAGATACCCGACTTGTACAATTGCCTTGTGAGAGTTATTATTCATAAGGTAGTATTTCTGAAATGGTTTTCCCTAAGAAGAGATTTTGAAATGCTTTATGCTAAGCACCTGGTTTTTCCTTAGGTGTTCTACAATAGGAAGCCTAAAGGGCTAAGTGGTGCTTTGCAGGATTTGGGGATAGCTTTTGCAGGACGGGAACATTCCGGTAAGTATGATATGATGATCCTCATTTGAGAATATGTATATATATATATATATTTATAAAGCTAAATATTAGCTATTTAGCTTTAGTTAGCTAAACTAAAGCAGCTAGTAATAGCTAGTCATTACTATAAGTAGTAACTATTGTTTCCAGGTTACGCAATGTTGTGTCCAACAAAAACATCAAAACAAGAAAGGCTAGATGCTTCAATGATCAGAATTTGTTACTTCTAACCTCGTGTTATTTTTGAAATCTCTCCTAGTGCCACTGAGTGCATGCTCAACAAGATCAATTTCTGAATTGATAGGGTGCAAAAGAAAAGAGGCAGAGGAAGGACAAGGAAACTTCATTTTATCTAATAGCTCTGGACAGCATATTAGTGTAAGAGAATATCAGCACAGTAACTTTTTTTTTTTAATGATTAATAAAACCCAGCAAGGATTTTTTAAAAATGTGGCTATATATTCATCTCTATAGTATTGGCCCTTCAGATGGTTCAGCACAGGGAATTTTTTACTTCTGCTTCCCTTTTTCAAACTAGGTAACTGTGTGTCAGAGTTCTGTGAATCCTTGTTGTTTATGTAAGGCTTACCTAGATCACATTATTCCGCTAGTAAGAACTAGCCTCAGTAGTAGTTAAAAAGAAGACATTAATATAACCATACTTTTGAAGGGTTGGATGATTCTCGGAATACTGCCCGTCTTGCTTGGAGGCTGATTTGTGATGGATGTGTGCTGAAGGTTACTAAATCTTTGGATAAGGTTAGTTACTACTTTATATCTTCCCTTCTAGTCGCTTTAATCATAGAATCATAGAATGGTTTGGGTTGGAAGGGGTGTTAGAGATCATCTAGTGCCAATCCTCCTGCCATGGAAAGGGAAACCTTCCACTAGGCCAGGTTGCCCAAAGCCCCATCCAGCCTGGCCTTTGTAGCTTGGAACACAGACAAAAGGTGAGCCATTCAAATAGTAAACCCAGCATCTTGACTATGAATTGAACAGAACATCCCTAGGCTGATATACTTATTAATTTTGTCCATTGATTACTAAAACTTCTGGGTATTCACTTTCTAAAATGTCCTTTTGTTTACGGACTCTCTAGGCACATCCTAAGAGTAATTTAATTTCCAGATCACCGACTGTAAACTTCTCTGGCAAGACTCCACTGGGAAGTAACAGCAGACCTGAAGCATCTAGAGATGAAACTTGCGAAACAAACTCTCTGGCTGAGAAAAACCACAGCAATATTGCTGGAATTAAGATAAACTCTAACGTAGAAACTGAAGAACAACAGACCACTTGCAGTGATTCCTCTGCAGATGTCCACACTGTACCTCGCAGCAATTCAAGGACTGAGTTACGTGCTCAAGCCCAAAGCTCTTTAACAGCATCCCCTGGCAGATTTCCTGTCCCTCTCAAGGTAGGCAGTGTGGTCCCAACAAGCCTTTGGCAAGGACTGAGCCACGGGCAGCCCCTGAGGACAGGCAGACACAGCCCTGCAGCACAGGGGTCAGGACTAGTGCTCGTCTCCACTACCATCTCTGCAGTTAACATCTCCAACGAGCACATCACTACTAGTTCTGACTGCTTGTCGCTGCTGAGCGACTGGGAAGATGTCGCTTTAATACCAGAATCTCAAGATAATCAAAATTCAGACTCTGTTCTAGTAAAGGATGACACCAGTACAGATATTTTAACAGAGTTTGAAGAGAAAACAGTTTTGGAACAATCAGCTGTGGTGAGTTCAGATAATCAAAGTTTGGAGAAAACTGTAGCACCTGTGGAACCTCTGAAATCTATCATTTACAAAAGTCCTGATACGACTATCTATAATGTAGAAAAAGTACAAAGGCAGACTTCAAATTTTTCAGCTTTTAAGTTACCATCTGCAAAGGTAAATGCTATTCCGGCACAACCAGCATTAACTGGAAATTATTCTACTCCTTCAGAGGTACCTAAAAGAAAGCCAACTAGTCCAAAAATGTTCCCACCAGCAAAAAAACAGTCTTTTGCTATCTATCATGAGAAAACTGCATCTTTTGATCATTCCTTACCTTTAAGAAGTTCCAATTTGCCCAAAGTGTCTCCTACCATTCTGAACTCCACGGCCAATTTCAGTCAGTCTGTAAGAGCTTTGAAAAATGGAAAACCAACTCCCCCTCTGTGTAACTGCGGTCGAAGGGCTAAAAAACTGTATGTGTCAAATGCTGGTCCAAATCATGGCAAAGCATTTTTTTGTTGTCCTGTTGGGAAGCACGAAGGTAATAAGAAAGGTTGTGGATACTTCAAGTGGGAATATGCACTTCTGAAAGAGAAATCTAGTGGTCTCACCCTGAATGCTGATTCTTCGACCTCCTTTGGAACTTGCACTAGCAATTTAGGAAATTCTTCCAACAAAAAATATTTCTCTCTTAGACCCTCTATGAGAACTTGAAAATGTACTATTTTTTGTTTGTCCAAACTTAAGTTCAATAAGGTGATCGTGCTTAATATAATCAGGACAGTTACATGATGTCAGTTATATGTTCTGAGAGTGGGACAAAGATGACACTGCTTGGTTAACATAGATAGAAATGGAAATTGCTCAAGCATACAAGAATATCAATATATCATAAAGTATCTCATTAATGAAGTGTAAGAAAATAGATACAACTATTACGTGCTAAAATTAAAGTGTGAGCAGCTGTTGCTATAAATCTTAAATTTCTGCTTTATCATGTATTTTAAATTCTTTACTAGTCCAGTTCTTAAAGAACATTTTAATGATACAGATTTTATTTATACTTTTTTTCTAATATATTTGTAATTATTAGAATTTTTTAAATGTATTCATAATTAGTTGCACTTAGTGACTTCTGAAGAAACAGTTTTCTCTTAAACTTACTGTGGTTTTTTTTAATCCTTTAAATTAAATAACAATAAAGGTAAAATGCTGGTGACAGTTTGTTAAGCAGTTTATTTGACCCATCACCTGCTGTGCTCTTGACTACATGCGTTTCCCATTTAATTTGTATCAGTCTCTGCTTTTGTACTATTAGTGTAGCATCTAGGAATTTATTCAAACTTAAACTAAGAAGGACATAGTAGAAAGTCTTTTACCCTGTGTTACTGTGTAAATCTGCAATCTTACTTTGTAAAAAATCCTATAAAAAAGCAACAAGTACATTTAATCCTTTCTCCACTCCTTCTGGCGCAGTTCATTTCTTCTGATCTTCCCACTAATAGTTTTTGGCAACTGTTGAACAAACTCCATCTATTGGGAAAGGGAAGAAATTACAATAGGTCATAAAATGCAGTTTTCCAAAAATTTTACATTTTCTTAACCTCTTTTTTAAGCCACATACCAGTTAATAACCACTCTCTAATGGTAGTGAAAATTATTTGGGCATTTGAGCACTCACCTTCCTGGGATATTTGTACGGAGCAGTAACTTTCTTAACATGGTCCTGTAGCTCTTTCATCACTTTGTCTGGATCGTGTGAGGCATAGGCAGGTGTTAAAACAACAAAGGCTTTCACTACCTAAAGAAGTTATGGGTTTAAATGCCAATGAAATAGTATTACACAACAGTAAGATCTGAAACTTCAACCAAGCATTTACAGAGCAATGTATAGGGCAGCTACAGAAAGCTTTGCTAAAGTCTGTGGGTACTCACTATCAATTCACTATTGATCTGGACTGTGTGGGCAATTCATATATATTTGAGGCAAAAAACTCTAAGTATTTGAATGACAGGGAAAGCTTCAAATGGTGCTTTTGTTATATGGGATTTGGGGCAATTGCCTTGGTGACTTTTTTCCTGTGTGGGTTCTTCAGTGTCTGGTAGAGTAGAAATGCTGACTTGAATTTATTTAGTTTTAATTTTAAAAAAGAAAACCAAATCCCAGGATAGACAAATCCCTTGGATGCTGGGCTTTCTTAGCTCTGGTATGCACAAAGCTACTTAAATATATGTGTGTTTAATTTGTTCACCTCTCCCCTGATGGGGTCTGGGCTGCTGACAACTGCCGACTCCACCACCGCAGGGTGCTCCACTAGGGCACTTTCTACTTCAAATGGTCCAATACGGTATCTTTAAAACAGAGGAAAGGGCTTTTAGTTGTATCTGATAACACAGAAACATAACTTCACATCTGAATCACTATGTTATTCAAGTTTAATAATTTGTTGTTAATCTGGTTTAAATTACCCAGCAGAATTAATGACATCATCAGCTCTTCCAACAAACCAGAAGTACCCTTCCTCATCCATAATCCCCCTGTCTCCAGTGACATAAAAGTCTCCACGTATTGTTGCCTCTGTTTTCTGTGGATCATCCTAGGAAGGATTAAATTGCATTTTACTTGAAAACTACATGAAATTGCATACTAACATATTTAGCATATAAATTATGGTGCAGTCAAATACTTTAAAAATTCAGCTTTTCAGACTGGTCCATGCTGTGGTCATGTGCATTAGATTCAAGTGGGACAGTAATAACAGAGAATTATTAATTCACCATTACTAAGCTCTAAAACTAGCTATGAAATTCATAAATTGTAATAAATGTGACAGACATAAAATTTTAATTATATTATGCCCCATGGCTTTAGGAACCACTGAAAGTTTCAAAAATACGTAGGAACTAAGAATTTGCTTTTAGATGATTATCCTTTAATGATGGTTTCTTTTGTATTTCTAGCATCTCCTATCCTGAGATTATTTTTTTTCACCCCCAGAAAAGTTTTTGTCACAGTGTAATTAATAAGAGCAATTGGTAAACATTCTTTCTGTAGCAAATGCAACTGATTTCTGCAAGAATTTTTCTAGGCAGTGTGTACAACAGCCCTTTCCTGCCTGCTTGGTGCGGCTCAGAAACCCTGATTACAGGCTGATATTACCCAGAGTAATGAGGTTTTCTGGTGACAGAACTGAGGGCACTGTGCATTTGTTCTACTGGTTGTTGGGCTGGAAATTCTAACCATGGGAAAAAAAAAAAAAAAGAAACGTTTTGCCCTGAGGCTCAAATCTGGAGGGAAGAGATTTGAAGAGTGTCTTGCTTCTCAGATGGGAGCTCTAGTCCTTAGGCCAAAGAGTATTTAGGGATTAGGGGGTCCTTCAAACATTTTCCTTTATATTAAGAAACTAACAATCAAAAGAAAGTGGATTTTAACTTGCTAGGCAGGACAATCTCACTGTCTGCAGCATCTGCAGGAAAAAAATGTAAATCCCTCTTTCTTTCCCCCAGGTTTTCAGGTTAGTGAACAGAGTATATGCAAATTAAACAGGGCCCTGGATTCCTTGTGATGGAGATTTAACAGGATGTCTACTTGAAGTGTAGAACTATTCTTACAGCATAGCAAGTAAAAAGAAAAAGTGATCTTGTAGGTTTTACTCTGATGGCAATATCTCCTTCTTTTCCTGGAGGCAGAACATTACTGTTTTCATCTATAATCTAAAAATAAACAAAACACAGTTTTATCATCTTGGAGACAAATTAAAAAGCATTAAGTTAAGATTCCAGAGATTATAGAATTTTGGTGCACATTTAAAATACACAAAGTGCTTTTTTAATTGGGAAATGATTTGGAGCAGTAGGGGGTGTCACTCTGACAACTGAAGTGCAAGATTAGTAATAATCCCCTGTGCTTTGCATTATGTCTTTTACCTGAAGAATGCTGAGTTCTATGCAAAGACATAATGAAGTTAGTAAGACCCCAGGGAGGATCGTAAGTAATGGCATGAGGAAGCTTAAGAACTGAAAGAAATATAGTGAATTGAAATGAAAGCCATGCTGTGAATTGATCTGGTGCTAGAATTTGTTTCAGCAGTTTTGTCATTCACTCCCACTCTGCCTTAATTCAACAATTTAATTTCTATCACTGCCTTAGAGTTTGGTATCTAACAGTCAGTTAGCAGCGGGCCGTGAGCTCTGCTGGGGAGGATGGTGCAAGAGGGAAGTCCATTGCTTATTTTGCACACTCAGTTTAGGGCAGTACCATGCATTTCTTTATTCTCTCATTCCCCACTGAATGATGGTACACAGTACAACTCTGTGGTTTCACACCTTGAAGTCACATTAAAGGGCTTCATGCCTCTTTAATGGAAAGTGATTATGCAAGAGAGAGAGAGAGAGTGGCCAGATGTACAATACCTTGACATCATACCCTGGAGAGGGCTTTCCCATAGAGCCAGGTTTGATTTTCATCCCCTTAAAATTTCCACAGATCAGCACCTGTAAAAAGTGGTGTTGGGTTTGTTTGTGTGGGGTTCTTTTTAAAATTTAACTGTGGCTTGTATATTCAGTCTTTAGCTTAGTTTTAAAATACTCAGACAATATTGTGTATCTCTATGAGAAATACTAATTATTTTCATTATAAACATAAATCCAATGATTAAACTTCAAGAAATAAACTGTGCCCTCAGAATCATGCCCACAACTCTAAGTAACATTAGTGAGTGCTCTAAAGATAGATTCTAAAGCCCAATTTGGAATGCACTGGTAAGGAATATATACATTTTGTGTTAGTTCCCAATCTAAAGCCCACAGGAATGAAAAGCAGTCCTTGGATTTTGAGTGAAGCTGTTTATGACTTACAAAACCTACATTTTTTCAGTGTTCCTTATTGCAATTGACTTTTCCCCTAAAAGTCGTAACTGTATAAATGATTTTAATTGCTTTTTCTCGGCAGCCTGAATTGAAATTATTGCTGTGTCTGTAAATAACGTGTTTTTACATTTCTGTAAAGCAGAACATACTGTTTCTGTCTGTCCATAGCCTTCATGAATATCCAGCCCGGTCTGTGCTTTCCATTCCTGCATCACCTCGGGGTTGATTGGCTCCCCAGCGCTCACGCAGTGCCGCAGGCTCCTGAAGGAACAGCTGAGTGGGAAAGACAAAACAAGTGACTGGCAGTCACCCGTCTGCCATGTCCCATTCACCTGCCTTGTGGGGTCCTTTCTACTAAAACATAAATATTTACTGAGTGCTATTCGTTCCGTTTGAACTCTGTAGTGTTAAACAAAGACAAATCTGAGAAAAATGCAAATAAAAAAAAAGTAAAAAAATCTGTTTTACTTCTGCATAACTTTAGAAAATCTGATGATCAATATACTGTTGCTAACCCTAGAATCTGAACCAGGGTCTAAACTGAAGAGAAATAACAAAGTTTAATCTTTTAATCCTAGTGAATAAAAGCTCACAGAAGAGTTAAATGAGGCCAATCATTCTGTCATACATTTCTCCAAGCTGTGCTGACACCCATTTCTTGTAGCTTATAGTAATGGAGGAACAAGTGGACAAACAAAAGGAGGGGGAATGTGATTACAAAGGACTTCTGAAGGTAACTAATCATGGTGTGATGGGTGTCCCATTACATCCTCACCTAAACTGCTTCTCAAAGTCTAATGTGAGTTCACTCTAATTTATGAAACCTGAGACGGTTAAGCTGTTCCTTAATCTTTATTCTGACTTTGTTCCTCATACTTAAGATTCAAAATGTTGAGAAATAAGTGAGCTGTGTTACTGTTATGCCATTGCAAATTTGGAATAAAATTAAGGTAACACAAGCATTTGGTCTACTTTTTTTGATCAAATACACCAACAATGACACTCTGCTTTGCTTACCTGGACAGTTTATGTTGCACAAACATTCGATAGGCAGTTGGAGGAGAACAGAAGACAGTTATGGGAAATCTTGACAGAGTCTAGAGAATTTAGAGTAAAAAAAAAAAGTTTAAAAAGTCAATGTTGCCAATATACCGAAACCTGTCAGATCTCATCTTCGTTGTAAGATAATATCATGATCTCTGCATCCAGCTTATGAAACACACAAACAAAACAGTGATGTGTCCTAAAAAAGCAGTTAGCAATGTACTTGCCAACACCAACACACAGCAGTTACATTTAGTTAGTTTCTTCTTCAAAACAGAATGTGCATAATTTTAAATTAGTTCCACACAACAAAGTTTTTTGCTCTTGAAAGCTTTACAGTTTCTCTTGCAGAATTTCTTCATAAGTGCATTTTAAGTAGAAAACAAGTGAAATCATAAGGCTACTTTTCTAGATGCTCTGTAGGTATACAACTGACAGTGCTCTTCAATATACCCTAACATTAACTAGCAATTTCAAGCCATTTCGTTAACATGGATATGCTGATAAAGTCATTCCATTTCCAAAAAGAAATATAGTAGTCTTTTATCAAATGATGAAGAGTTGTGTGCGGAGGATGTAAGAGAATATAATGTTGGTGTCCTTTGCTGGCTCTTCACTCCTTAACTCCTTTTAATTACATGGTGCAGGCAACCAAAATTCTCATTCATCTATTATTGTTACTTATTTTAACAACAACAACAAAGTCCTCCACAAATCCCAGAACAATTTCTTGTGTATTTCACTTTTTGGACAATAATGTTTGAAGGTTTGTGCAGTCAAATCCAGAGCAGAGTACATGATTAAACTCTTTGGATCTCAAATATGTTCTTGTTTTGGGTATTTGCAGCACTCACTATTTAACTACTTGTTTGGTTACCACCTGGTGAAAGTTATAACTCTGCTGCATGCTGTCCCCGTGCAGCGCCAGAAGACAGGAAAACCTGGGCAAGACCAGCCAGCAAGAACTGTTTGCTGCTGGGATCTCCTCACTCACCTCAAAGACAATGCTTGGGTTGAAGTGTGGCATTTTATGTACAAATACACACGCTCCTTGAATCCATGGTGAAAAAATGCTGCTCCAAGCTGACTTTGCCCAGCCCGTGTCTGATGTATTCCAAAATATGTCAGAGGAAGTCAAGTCCAGCCAGTACCTGGGAACACAAGGAAGCAGTTCACAGTTTCTATTTGGCAGGGACAAGGCAAATATTAAAATATCAATAAGATACGTGCCAGAGAAGCAAATCCATCACCAGTTGTCTTGGGTAAATGGCAATTAGAGAATGCTGAATTTCTGAGCAGGAGTAAGTCACAGCACAGTGAGGATGTCATCAGGATGGGCTGATGTTACATTTTTGTAAGGGAAAAATCAGATATATATGATGGACAAGCTAACACCACCTCAGGACATGATGTTGTATGAATATGTATGAGATTACCAGGATTTTGTTGAACTCATTTTTAGGGACGAGGATTTTTTTTATTTACTTCTAGTTTGGCATTTTCTGATTTATTATTCTTTGTCTGTTAGAGTGAGGTGCACTGCCATATCAATTTTATAAACAACACTGCTTTATAAATTTAAAGATTCAGAACTATCAGCATTTTGTTCCTGCAGGAGCTGTGTCTAAGCCAGACACACGTGAATTCAGAAGCCTAACAGACCCATGCTTTTTCCTGTTTTATGGTACAGACTTCATTTATCAAAAGTTAAAGAAAATGTTAAAAAGAAGATAGTGACTACATGGCTGCCACATTCATTATACACTAAGACAGCTTGACTCAGACTGCCTTGTTTATGAAAATACCCCACCACTCTTTGGGATGTAGAACAACTGCTCTTGTTTAAACTACTGAAACAAAAGTTTCCAATAAAAATCTTCTGTTTCTCCTCTTTTTGCTATGTGACCAGCCAGAGAAATATGTCTGATTTAAAGTGATATCTGTACCTTCCACTTGCTGTGAGGCCAATACCATAGCTGCTGTGGGAATGTTCAGTCATTTTTGGAGATCCTGTAGTTCCACTGGTAAAATAGATGGCCATTGGATCTTGACACTTTGTGGTCACACAGTAGTGATCAGAAGAAGCATTTCTTAAAATAAGCAAAATGATGAATAAACTGATTTGAAAGGGTAAATTGCACATTTTAAAAAATATTTAACCAATGTAGCAATCAAAAGTGCCATCAACAATGATATTTCCACTGTGCAGTCTGAAAAGGGTGAAAATATATGGGCATGTGCCAAAGTTTCCTACTGAAAACAAGCCACTACTTTTCTTTCATTACTGCTGAGGTGCTTTCACAGTGGTATTTACTCACTCCAGGAGATCTTTAAAGTTCAGCCATCCTTCTCTGTGGCCATCTGACACAAGCAACTTGAATTTCAGAGACTGGCATTCAGCCCCAACCAAATCTACAGCTGGTGCCAGAGAATCATCAGTGATGATACACTTTGCCTTGGATTTCTGTAGTCGATGAAGAATGTCCTTTGCTGTCAATTGCTGTGTGCCAGGAATCAGGACAGTTCCTAAAGGGAAGGAAGAGGAATGGAAAAACAATCTCAACATTTCAGATTAGCACTTGTACCTACAAGCAGACTTCAGCCTACTTTGTTCTTTTGGGTGGGACAGGGAGTGCTGTACAAAAAGAGAACTTGGCCCTTTATTCGCAAATATGCCAATTTCTTTGATGGATTAAATGCTACGTGAGGATTAGCACAAATTAGCAAATACTACATTGAGCATGGGACAGCAAAAGAAATAAACAAAATTTTCTCGTTCTGAAAACACTGCCCCTGGAACATGCCATCTCTGGACTTGATTTCTTTACTGGTAAAGACAGTCAATGCCTCACAAGGTATACTGCTGGTCTTTGTGAGGGACCAAAACATTCTGGGTGGTTAATACTGGTAAACTGAGCATTTAACAGATCCCACAAAGGAACGTGTGAAACACTTCATTAAATATGGGCTAATTTCACTGCAAGTCAGCAAGAGAAAAATAACAAAGGCACATGAACTCACAGGGTTTCCTTAACAGCCAGAGCACATGCCAGCCAAAGTCCTAAAAGCACCACAAAGCAAAAACGTGGCATAAGGAGTGGTTTTGACCAGCATGCTGCTAGTTCATCCTCATTAGCATGTTGGTAGTACTTGGGTGCATAAAATAGCAAGGATTGGTTTAAGTCACAATTTCTGTACCCACATACCTTTTCTATGCTTTTACTAACCCGTTCTCATGCAAGCCACGTTCACCAGCCACCACTCCGGGACCCGGGGCAGAATCAGAATAACTCTGTCCCGCCGTTGCAGGCCGCAGGCATCAGAGAGTACATTTGCCACTTTCCTGGACAGCACTCCCAGCTCCTCAAAGCTCCACTGCACCTCTTCTCCAGCACCATCTACCCACCATAACGCTGGGGTTTTAGGCTTTTTTCCTTCCTACAGAACACAAGGGTACAGTACAAATGCTTCATTTTAGAAACACATTGCCTTTACCTTGAGACTGAGGAAGAAAAGCGTTCATCACTTATTCAGTGCTGGAGAAACCTGTTGATGCAACAGAAATTCGCCACTGATTTCAAAAGAGGCAGAGAACTCTCCCTTAGAAAAAACAGCCTGTAAGTGTCATTTAGCAAATTAAATTTGTATTCCTTTCATGAGTTCTTAATCTCACACTCTGAAGAGGTTTACAGTGATCAGGACAGAAAAAGAAGAATCTTTTTGGGTCAGGTCACACCAGTAAAGCAGCTGATGAACATGGGTAACTCTGTGTTGTGCCCCACAGTCTCCTGAGCTGTCACAGCTCATTTTCAGCTTCATCTGGAATTGGGCCTGTCTGCTACTTCTGAAAATTAAATCAAACTTTCAAAAGCATAGTCTCACACAGTATGACCTTTAATCAATGCCTCACTTAGTTGATGTGTGAAGTGATTTAAAATGTACGTATACAATGTGTTTTAAAGGGAGCCAATGCATTTAGTAGTATAGTAAGTAACCTCCCGAGCAAAAAAATCACTAGGGCAGCAAGAAAATGACACCTTATTATCTATTTGAAGGTATAATATCACTAAGGTTCATTTTCAGGGGAGCAGATTTTATCTGTGCACTTCAGAGGGAAAAACCTCTTCTCCAGAGGCTGTTCTTTGCTCCACTTACAGCCTGCCAAACCGGTTTTACCTGCAAAAGGAACAATTGTGTCAGACTGGTGATACCTCTGCTTTGTTCTTGCTGTCAGGCTGGAAATAACTGCATTTAGCCGCTCATCATGAGCAGCCTGAGCCTGCAAAATCAGTCCTACATCCATAGAGACCAGACATTTGTGGTAAGAAAAGTGACAGACCTATACTCCATGGGGCTTTTCAATATTCCCTTTCCTTGTATAGATCTCAAGCCTGGTTTGGGGTTCAAAGTCGTTCAGTTTTGTAGAGTCCAAGTCCTTTGATGCAAAAGACTTCACATCTGGGATAGGTGGCTGAGGTTTGACATTACACTGTACTTATTATTCACTTTACAGGCATGCAAGGAAACACATAGAAGTCAAGTGATTTTCCTGGCACATCCAGGTAGGGAGCATGTCACAGCTGATGGGGGAACTGATGCAAGGTTTAGAGTGTTCAGCTCACAGTCTCATTTATGAGGCACCTATTTACTCACACTTGATCCCACTGCAGTTATTGATTGAAAGAACAATTTGGTCTGGTGGACAGGACAGCGTGTGGCCTAAGGGATCTACACATTCAACCTTCATGAGTTGATCACCAGATTATAATCAGAACATAACGCCAGTGTCTTGGTCATTGGATTTGTCAGATATTCAGCATTAATGACCACCATTAAATACTTTGTCATCAGAGAAGCCAGTAACTGTTACCTTTTCCACTTCGGTCCATCTGTCCAGCACGTCTCTTGCAAAGTTGAAGTACTCTGGCACCTCTGGTCTGTACTGTTGATGTATGGCTTCATAACTCAAAGAGGTGTGAACTGTGTAGCACCAGCTACGAAGTTGGAGAGATCTTCGCAGGAGAGACTGCAGGGACACAGCACTTGGGATCTTCAGTGGAAAACGCACAGCAGCAAGAGCCATAGTAGTCTCTTCAAGGTTATTCCTTACCGATTATCTCTCCTAGAAATGCTATAGTCATACAGATACAAACCTGGTATTAGCCATGTGGTTTCAGAACAGCTTTTACTACTACACAGTGGAATACACAACAATCCCAAATGTTAATTGGAGTAACTGCTGAAGACAGTTCCAGTTCAGCCATTGCGTGGCCCCTGCTCTCAGCTGAAATCCTGACCCTGCATTCAAGCAGCAGCACTCAGCCCTGTCACCCTGGCAGCCTCCTAGCATTCACGTCCTTTTCCTTGCCACAAGCCCTGCTAATCTTGCAGATCACATTTCAGTTGCCTTATACGGCAGAGAGCAGGAACACTACCCAAGCACTTCAACTCTGACTTCTGTGAATGCAATGTCTGCTACAGACAATGCAGAAGTAACAGCGCGAACCAAGACATTGCACAGATTACCCAGCAATCATGCATTAATTAGTGGCTGACCACAGTCTCACTTGGTACAAAGATATTTACAGTTTTTCTAGTTTACAAGCATGGGGGATGTATTGTTTGCCAGGAATGAAATGAATGTAGCAAAGCCCTGAAAAGATACTAAATATTGATGTTTTAAGCATTATTTTGGTGTGCGGGCAGCAAAAAGCATCACTTTATGAGACAGGGTAAAAGACTCCTTGAAAAAGGATCCAAAATGCAAAGCCTTACTTCCCAAAGACAGTCAACTTAGAAGGAGGTCTGACAACTCTGAAGCCATTATTTTCATGCACTGTCAACTGTCTTTTATTTACAAAATAATACAAACTCTGCTAGTTCCTCATGGAATTAATAACTATCCAGTCATAAAATCATGTGAATTCAGTTATTCAGTGGAGCAAACAGATGTTTTTTTGGATCTGTAACATTCAGTCTGTATATGACAAACACAGGAGAGAAACCCAGCCAAATGAAGGATGGAGAGGGACAGGGAGAAGAGGGAATGTGGACAGACAAAAGGCAAATCAGTGCTGACCCAGTGCCAGAAAATGCCCTGACCACCAGCTTGCAGGGGCGAGTGGAGGGTCAGTTACCTTCTCAATGGGCTGTCAGTCCCAACTTACTGTCTCTCTGCCTTGCACTGAAGTGCTGGGATGTGTCACTGCTTTGACTCCTTACACACATCTCAGACTCTGGCTGCACCATTACTGTGTCCAGTGAATGACTCCTTCCATGTACTGTGGACTCACACAAGGGTCAGCTAAGTCCAGCACAGTGAGAATTGCCAATAGGTTTCTGCACAGCTTGGTGGAGGCAGAAAGTGTGAGTCTCAAATCTCTCCCATTTTCTTCTCCTCCCCTCTTCCCAGCCCCCCAGCTCATGGAAGAACACAGTTGTCAGGCCTTGCTACAGCCAAATCACAGTTGTGATGCTCTGTCTGGGGCCAGAGCAACAGTTCTGGAGCAACAGCTTTGTGACTGGCTTTGCAACTACACTGCTCAGCAGGTAGCCTGGGGGTCCTCAGGTAACTGCAGCAGTTCAGCCATGACAACACTGAGCACTGGTTCCTGGGATGCCACAGCTGGTGTCTGGAGCAGCTCTGTTAACACCTGGTGACCAGTGAGGTTTTGCAAGGGCCCTGCCTCATGTTCAGAGAGCACAGAGTTATTGGTGCTGCAGCACTGCTGCCTCCTCTGCTCCACTCCTGTGGGACAGGCAGGAGGGAATGTGTGCCATCCCCTCTGCCATCCAGGCAACAGCCCAGCATCACTGTGGGCATGGCTGTGGCACTGCTGCGTGCCTCTATCTTCAGCCTCTCCTGCGAGCCATCACAAGGGAGCTAGTCGTAGCTATAGCTTAAATTGAGACATGAAGGTTCATAAGACTTTGTCTGCCAGAGCCCTAAATTGTTCCTGCTCTGTCTCCATCCTCAAACTGTGGCTCTAAGGTCAGCAGAGAGACAGCTAGTACCCATCTGTGTCTTCGGAACTGAAGATCAAAGATCAGTCTTCTGGGTGCTGATCAGTGAGTGTGATCCTGGCACGTGGGTCCTGTACTTTTGCCAGAATTCCATGGGGTTCTGCCCATGTCTGTTTGTAAACAGCACCCTCAAAGGAGATGTTAACCATCTCCCTGAAATGTTCACTGCAGCAGAAAGAAACTGATTCAAAACAGATTCCCCCAAACAACTGCCTAGTGCCTAAGGAGACCAACAATCAGTCTGCAGCAGTGACATTTTAAACAGGTCTCTGAAATGCATGTGACACAATCCTCCCAGAGGAAAGGCAGAGGAACAGACTTAGAGGAATTCCCTACCCAGAAGATCACATCACAAACATGAAGCGAAAATGACAGCAATGGCTTGTGATAAGAGTCAGGGAACGTGACAGGAATATGTAGGCAAGAAGGTTTCCAATGTAGGAGGAAAAACATAACTTCCACAATGGCTTCACCTAAAGCCTGTTCTTTTGGTAGGACATATAGCTATCTCCAGAGCACCGATGGGTATTTCCAAGCCTCACAGCGCTTTTCGCCACAGGAGCATCCTAGCTATGTTCTGAGTGGGTAAGAGTATTTCCTCTGCACCACTCACAGCCACCTATAGAAATTCCTCCTCCCGTTTCAAACATGTCCTGACATGCCCAGCTCCAGACACTATCACTATAATTCACCCAAACTTTTGAATCTTTCAAACAACCCCAGCCCTGCAAAGATTTATTGACTTTTATGTGTGGTCGATAATCCCACTAATGTCTAACAATCGCTGTAGAATTCCATGAGCTTCAAATGTTTTCCAGTAATAAGAGTTTCAGATAAGACATAAACACCCCCTCCTGTTGCAGTTGCTCATAAATACTTCCATCAATTCATTAAGTTTCCTTTTTCTTCCTTTAGTCCAAGTAGATTCTCCGGATGTAAATAATGTGATAGTCCTGTAGGATGTCATATTATTGTATGGATATTAATTTTATATCGGATAGTGAGGCCTCCAGCAGCTGTCTGCCTGTTTTCACAAAATGTTGAGGAATTTAATTTTCCCACTCTTGAGTACTGCTGGGAGAGGAGGCTCCTAAGGACAGGGATGCACAGATTCACCTTCATTCAGAAACTATGCTATAGACCACGTCTTTTCTGTCAACACATGTTCTCTAGTATCTCAGCCCTACTTTTACCTGTATAAAGAATTTCTGTTTCAGCTGCTCCCCCTACACCATGACACCTCCAGGAGTTCTACAGGAAGCCGGGGAAGTGGCTGCAGCCTGGCTCTCCCTCGCAGGGGGTTCGGGTCGGTGTTGGATACACCAGGGTAGACCACCGGGCCCACCACAGGACTGCGGTGTGCTGCTCCCCGCACTTCAGCGAGCGGCCATCCTCTCCTCTCCTCTCCTCTCCTCTCCCTGGCCCACCGTCTCTCTCCGTGCCGGAATCATTAACACAAACCCAGACTTTAATCCTGGAACTGAAGTTCAGGGGAAGGGAAAGCACCGAGGGCTACGAGTGACTGAGTTTGGACACAGCTGAACGCGCCGAGGCCATCGTACTGTGCCTGGGGAACACTCAACCTCCCCCCTGGCATGTGTGAAATCTGAGGTAATTTTCAGGGTCATGTAATTTTCAAGTGGTTTTCGGGTTGTTTTTTTACCTCCAGAGCCACCGCACCACCCATAGCAACACCGGCTGTGAGAGGAGCCTGGAAGCTGGCTGCGGGCCTCACTGGGGATCCCACCTGCTGCCGGGGCCCGGCTTCCTCGGAGCAGGAACGGCAGCACCGGGGTCTGCGCGCCGCCCCATGAGGAGGCGTCGGTGTCGGTGTCGCGTACCCGCCGCCTCCCTCAGCGCTCCCCGGCGGGGCTGTAAGGGGGCGGCGGCCGCTCGCCGCCGGGCCGCGGCGGGGCGCTGTGCCCTGGCGGGCGGGCGCTAGGGCCGGGCGCGGAGCTGACGCCATCACGGCGGCGGCGGCGGCGGCGGCGGCGGGTGTCGGTCGATGGCCGCGGCGGAGCCGGGGGCGCGGAAGCGGCGGCCCAAGGGGCACTTCGCGGCGGCGGCGGGGCGGGCCAAGCGTCCCCGCGGCGGCGGGGGGCGGCAGCTGGAGGCCGGCATGCGGGGCATCCTCATCACCTGCAACATGAACGAGCGCAAGTGCGTGGGAGAGGCCTACAGCCTCCTCGGCGAGTACGGGGACTTGCTCTACGGGCCCGAGCAGGTGCGTGTGGGCCGCCCGGGCGGTCACTCGGTGCTGGGCGGGAGCGCGGCCCTGCGCGGTGTGGGCCGTCCCTTTCGGCCTCTGCCTCCCGCAGGCTGGCAGCGCTAACGGCGGCGGGGCGGGGGGAGCCGTGCCACGAGGCTGCCTCTCCCGTTCCGTGTGTGAAAATCATCCTGTTTGTGTTCGCCACACGCACGAAAATGCCGGTTTCTGTAAGCAAAGGCCAGCGGAGCTCGGTGGGTTGGCTGGCGAGAAGACCCTTGCCCGTCACCTGCAGGCCCTGGGGGCGGTGGGGCCATGCTGCTGGGTTTCATGCCGTGGGCACTTGGTACCCGCCCAACGGGAGACGTGCATTGTTTGAAGTTTTCAGATCCCGAGGAGCGGCTGTCGGGAAGCGAGAAGGAGGAGGATGAGGACGATGTGGAGGCCGCCCTGAAGAAGGAGGTCGGCCAGATCCGCGCCTCCACAGAACAGAAGCTGCGGCGGTTCCAGTCAGTGGAGAGTGGTGCCAACAACGTGGTCTTCATCAGAACCCGGGGCATAGGTGGGACATCAACTGACACTGCGTGATGCTGTGGGAATAAACTACTCTGAGCAGTATTAGGCCAGGGAGCATGACTTCCAGGAAACTCGTATATACCCAACAAATACAGGGTTACCCCTCGTCTTTGGGATTGCCACTGGATTTTGTCATTAGCAGAGTCGCTAAAGGTAGAGAAATCTGCTTTGACCAAATAATCCTTGATTATCTAGTTTTGGTAGAGTAAAACAATCCTTTACAGAAAAAGATTTGAAGCTGACCTCAGTGCAGCCAAGCATGCATTCCCCCGTTTTATTATTTAGATAAAATGCCTGCAATGGGTTTCTAATACATAGTTGTTTTTCTTGTAGAACCTGAGAACCTGGTGCACCATATATTAAAGGATATGCATACCACTAAAAAGAAGAAAACAAGAGTCATTCTGCGCATGCTCCCCATTTCTGGGACTTGCAAGGCTTTTATGGAGGATATGAAAAAATACGCGGAAACGTTTTTTGAGCCTTGGTTTAAAACCCCCAATAAGGGAACTTTTCAGATAGTTTACAAAGCTCGTAATAACAGTCATATGAGTAGAGAAGAAGTAATTAAGGAATTGGCAGGTATGTATGGATTTTACAAAAAAACAAGAACAAGTATATAAGCAGCCCACAACTACATGCATAGGTCAGATTATTAAAAGTGGTCTTAATGACCATACGTAGTTGTTGCTTAAAATCTGTGTGTTGAATTACAAAAGCTTCTCTTCAGACTTAAAAAAGCTTGACATCAATATTCCTTGTTGGTGTGGATGTCTTAAGAGAAAACAGAAGAGAGTAGAGTGTTGAATATAATTTGGAGTGTCAGTTACATGTGCTTTTAAGTGACTGCTATCAGCTTTTTCTCTGGATGCTGCATTAAAATAACGTGTTACTATTTCTATTGAATATATGACTCATAAAATAGCTCTACCTTACTCGAGTATTTTGTTTCTTGGCAATTGCTGTGGGACAGTTTTTCAGCTACTTCATCTCTACTGATGGTATATTCTAAGAGTCATGCCCTGATCTGCTATTTTAAGCAATTACAAAAATGAGTAATTGGTTAAAAAGGGGGATATTGCTTTCCCTCTCTAAACTTTTATCCTTTTGGTAAGGGATGCTTATGCTCTGAAACAGTTTTCCCAGCATCTTTTAAACTACATCTTGTTTTACAGGAATTGTGGGCAGCCTCAATCCAGAAAACAAAGTCGATCTTAATAACCCACAATATACAATTGTCGTGGAAATAATAAAAAGCGTATGTTGCTTGAGTGTGGTAAGAGACTATGTTCTGTTCAGAAAATACAATCTACAGGAGGTGGTGAAGAGCAACAAAGAAGACATGCAACAAAACTCCTCAAGTCTGACAGAAGAACAGAACTCAAAGGTAGTAAAACCAGAACCTGAGGAGGAGAAGAATAGCTCAAAAGAAGTAAAACAAGAGAACAAGAATCAAGGTGAAACAGAAGCTGAGCCCAAGGGGAATGATGTGCTAACAGTGTAGAAAATGTGGTAGAAGGGAAAGATAAACACAATCAAAACCTATTTAAAAAAAAAAAGTTGCCCTAGAGTTCTGAAAGGGCATTTTAAAGAGGAGAGTGGGTTTTGTTTTGAAATCTTGTTTTTAAAATCCACGAGTGTAAGAATTTTAATGCTCAGGTGGAGCTGCCATTACAGCAGCTGTAAGAGTGCTCAAAAGTGCATCACCTTTCTGGTGAAGCTTGCAGTCATTCTACGTGCTGTATTCTGCACTGCCTTTACTTAGCACAAAAAGCAGGAGCGTGGGCATCCATATGTAAATGTAACCATCCTGACAAAATACTGACTCTCCTTTGTTAGATCTGATGGTGACAGAAATCAAAAGGCAGTGCAGAATCATCTCCATCAGAAAGTATTGACTTCAAGTGAAAGATCTGAAAAAGACAGTTGCTTGCAGAGGGTTTTTAAGGAAGTGATCTGACTTCTGTGACTGCAGAACTCAGATTCGTTTTTCTGTGTAAACAGAATGAGCTAAAACAGATCATTTCCTGTATGATGGAGGAGTTTATACATATATATACACATTACTATAGAAGGATATGCTAAATCTTGAAAATGAATGGAAAGAACCGCTATGATCAAAATATTTGAATATTAGATTTGAGTGTTCTAGAACAGAAGTACAGTGCAGGCATTGCAGATGGTTCTAGCAAAAACGACTTGTCTGTTCACATTAGCTGTGTACGCAGCAGGTACTGGTTTATAGGAAATGCTGTAGTCGCTGAACAGAATCCTTTTGAATAATTCCCTGCAAATAGCCTTTTGCTGCTCTTTCCAAAGACTTTATCCTTGGGATTTTTTTATAAGGTCTTTTGTTTGTTTGTTTGTTTTTATTTTTTAATTGGGTCTCAAAATTTGCATTTGAATACTGCTTGGAAACTTCTTATGAAAGAAGCTCTCCATTATACCATACTGGATAAGGGGGAATTAAATTTAATTTTTGGTAGTTTTAGCTTAACAGTATTAATTTTGTTTCAGATTGAAAGTAATGTTAGTGAGTCTTTCTGTTGTCCATTTGTTACAGAAACTCTTTTGATATCTCACTCATTTTTTAAAAACAACCAAAACCAGTGCAGCTTCAACCTGCTTTCCAGTAGGGTTTTGAGTATGCTTCCTGTACAGCTGTCTAGCTTTAGTATTTCATTTCTAGCATAAAAGCCTGTGGGTTGCTAATGGGGAAAGACTCATCTTGAAGAAGACCACTTGTTACTTATCTTGGTTTAATGAGAAGGATGTGTTCAAGTCTCTCAACAGTGTTAAATTTATATTTTCCTCTTCTCTCAAAATTGTTTTAGAAGTTGGAAAATTCAGATAACTTTTTTCCCTGCTCCTGTCTCCCTTACTACCCATTTATTAAAACTCATCTTTCTTACCTCCATTGGTGTTTTCTTTAAATTTGAAAGCTTCTTCTGTGTGTATTAAAACCAGCAATGTCTAGATCATACACAGGAAAGAGCCATTTGAGACCAGACACAAAGGCCAACAGTGAATGTCTATTGGTGGCTGATGTCAGTGATCAGGATTCAAGACAGACTACTTATGTAACTAAGGAAAAAGAAAGTTTGTGAGTTGTTTCCTTCTCACTTATCTGTGTGTCTACAGGATCTGTGGCTCTTCAGAAGAAACTGCTGAACAGCCATTTGTCAAGCCTGCACCTGACATGTAGGTTCTCCCTGTGCTGCACTCTTACAGTTGTCTGCATTCTTTTCCTTCTCATTTCTCATGATTTGGTGAGCATTCATTCTCAACATGTTAATTCCTAAATCTTGAGGCTTTCAAGATTCATACAAGCAGCACACTTGATTTGGATGCATGCAAGATCTGTGGCCATTTCTGGGAACTTTATTATATACTATCATGATTTCCTCATTAATAGGCCTCTTGCAAGTCTGGTCTCAAATAACGAACACACTGCTCCTTCACCTGGTAATCACCTACTTGTACAGTAATTCTGAAAAGCCTCGGGTGGCTGGAAGCTGTGTTTGCACATGCCTTGCTAGGTAGGCTTGATTTTTGTTAAGCAAGAACCCAAGAATTTAAAAACAGTTGACGTTTTTAGATGTTGTGCATTATTACACAATCGGTGCATAAGGGTGAAATACAATCCTATGTTGGTGCTTACAGCTCTAATAGAAAAGCTCCATTAAAAATGAAATTGATAGTGATAGGCTTTTTTAGATTGTTTATAAAAACTAGATGTGGCCCCACTCCTTGTTCCTCAGTTCATTCCGTTTGATTTTCCCAGTGATTGGCAGCTGCTGGACAAATTCAATCTGATTCAAGAGAGGAAAAAAGTAAGATGAGCAGATTCTATTTTTTTTTTTTTTTCCCCAAAACAGCATAGATCTCCTTCCTACTTAATTTAAATAAGAATTTGGTGACTGGGGTTGTATCTATTACTTTCTAAAATCATCTTTAAAATAATGTTTGTCATTTTTCTTGCACAGTACGTATTTGGGCTTTTTTTGTTTGTTACAGTGTTTGAACTGGGTCCAATCTTTCTGGCCTCTCCACAGTTAAAATAGGTGTTTGGGATTTATTTTTTTTAAAATACACTCATGTTTACTTGCCTTTCTGGGGTACTTGTATGGAGCAGTGACTTTTTTGACATGATCTTGCAATTCACAGGCCAGTTTCTTTGGGTCTTGTGACTTAAAGGAAGGAGACAAGACCACTAAAGCTTTTACCACCTACAAATGGAAAATAAATAAAAAATACAACATTAATTAAACCACAACAACCTGACAAATGAGGCAATTGATTTAGAATAAGTGAGTGTTGCCTGCATTACAGGCTTGCTGTATCCCACTTGCGCTGTAAAGCCAAATTTGCTGTTGTGTAAGCAAATTTAAAACTAGAATGAAAGACTGTTTCTGCCTGACATTAGTAAGGGTCCTAAATAAGACATGATAAAAGATTCAAACTCTGCTTCAAAATTGTAAGAGTTCTGTAAAGGACTGTTCTAAAGTTCTCACATACTGGGGCCTTTTCTGTAAACAGAAGTTGCTAAAGTAAAGAATATAATTCTCCGGGCAGTGGGTCTAAATGTACTTACCAGAGTCATTGTTATATTCAGTGTTGTATTCTTTAGGAGTCTAAGGATTATGTTTTCATTAAAAACAAAACAAATAAAAGGAACATGGGATACACAAACTACTGCTCGCCTCGGTTTGGGTAAAGCAATGGAAAAGTTTGTATAGCTCTGTTAAGAGTGTTCTGAATTCAGTGGAAGTTGAGTGTAAGCTCTTTCACACAAAGGTCTTTATGATTAGGAAAGTGACCACTAATTACCTCTCCTCTGATGGGGTCAGGGCTGCTGACAACAGCTGACTCAAGGACAGCCGGGTGCTGTATCAGGGCACTCTCGATTTCAAATGGTCCAATACGGTAACTAGGAGAGAGAATTAAATGCTTAATAGGTGAAAGGTATGTGGTTATTTTTTAGACATTTCTTGGTGTTTTAATTGAAATCTACAAACCCAGAGGAGACGATGACATCATCAGATCTTCCCATAAACCATATGTATCCATCCTCATCCATGCTCCCTCTGTCACCACTGATATAGAAGTTCCCACGGATTGTGGAAGCAGTTTTCACTGGATCATCCTGTTGAACAAGCAACAATTAAATGATCTAAATGTTGAGAAGCCCTAACGTATTTGGGCTTATTTATTTGGACACTACCCATAGTATTTCTTACTGCTAGTGTTTTGTTTCAAGAATGTAAGAACTTGTGCTTGCTTTTTCCAAAGAGGAAAACTGATCACAAGGGCAGATACAGAAGGGAGGATCAGACAGTAGGTCTGCAGAACAGGGGAGAGAATGGAAGTTCCATAAGTCAGAACAGCGTCAAAGTCAAGAGGAGCCACAGCTCTTTGGTGCTGTATCTGCTCCTGTTGGTGCAGGAGGCCTGAAATGCACTTTTGGCTTACCAGGTACTGAGTGAAAAACGTAAATGGCCGCTTGGCATCCATTTTGATAGCAATATCTCCTTCTTTCCCAGGAGGCAGAACACTGCCATTTTCATCTATAATCTGCAACAGAAAAGGCAAGTGGGTGATTATAACTTCCTATTTTAAGAGATCCATGTTCTAAAACTAACCATCAGCTCAACCAAAAAAGTCAGCCTGCCCTGAATACCACTGTATAGTACCAAAACTTGTATGGTATGGTACTCTTGTATTTTACTTCCTATGAAATCAACAGCAAACAGAAATGGGGCCCACCATACCTGAACATCATAGGGGGGAGTTGCCTTTCCGAAGGAACCTGGCTTAATTTTCATTCCTTTCATATTTGCACATATAATTCCCTGTTGGAATAGACAGAAAAACAGCCCAGATATTTTTCACTGTAATTCCTTAGGACATTCCTGTTCTTGTACCGTGGCCACTGCTGAGCAAGCAGAAGATCTAAATCTTCCATCTGTATGAACATTTCTAAACTTCACTGAGAGTTTTGGACAAAAAGCTCAAGATATTTTACAGCTTAAGTAGCCTTAGAAGCAGTATCCTCACCAAACTGTAATTCTAAGCAAAACAATAAACTCTCTTGTAGGCAGTTGCCACATATTCTAGTGCCATCTTTCTTTTTAGTCAAATATATATGGCCAAGTTCCGGATTTACCAAGAGGAATGAGGTATCTAAATGTGAGCTCCTGAAGTAAGAGCTGAGTTGTATCCCTCCACAAAAAAGCAGAACATACAATTTCGGTTTGGCCGTAGCCTTCATAGATGGTCAGTCCTGTCTTGCTTTTCCACTGTGCCATTACTTCTGGGTTGAGTGGTTCTCCTCCAGTCAAACAGTGCTTCAGTGCCTTGAATGCATACCTTCGTAGACAGAGGACACTGCTGAGTATCAGAGGTCAGAAAGGGACATATTCTCCACTCCTGGACATCCATATGTCCAACCCCATGATTTCAGGACACATCAGACTCTTAGGGTTAGGGTTAGAGTTGAGAGGAAGCCTATAGCTCCAGTTGGAGTGGGGCTGGAAAGCAGCTGCCAAAGCAGTGAGCTGCAGAGATGCACCGGACTGATGGCAACGCAGCTGCACATGTGCCTTCAGGGGCTGAATTCTGGCCACTGTATTTACTGTCTGTAACACCTCAGGGCAAAATTTGCTTTGGAGGTGCCTAAGTGGTGGATTTCATCTCCTCTCTCTGCAGTGCGAAGGAAAAGGCTCTGCCTCCTCCCAGCCGCTGCCTCCAGCACTGAATTTCCACCACTCAGAGTCTCAGTGTCTATGATGGCCTGCAGAAATCACTATTAAAGAGCCAGGAAATAGCTTGAACAGATGTGGTACCTGCTGAGGTCATGCTGCACCAGCATGCGGTAGGCAGTTGGGGCGCTGCACAGAGTGGTCACTGGGTATCTGCACAAGGTCTGACAAAAAAAACAAAAAAAAAGAGATGGATTGTTTTCGGGAAAACGTTGCTGCCAACTATTCCTTTTATTCCATACTAGGGCACAAATTACAAGACCTGATTGTAACCTCACTTACATGGAAATGAAAGTAACTGCTGTCACTTTGAGTGCTCAGGAAAGATATTACAGTGCCCCAAACATAATCTGAAAAGGTAATACATTGACTGTGGTAAACCACTGGTGTACCTAATTTGTCCTGATGCTCACACAGGTGCAAGGACCATCTCTTGGTATGAAACCCTGCCCAGGGGACTTCAGTAAAGCCCACATCTCATCCTAGGATAAAGTCATGCAGAGCAAAGCCTTACTTTTTTTAATTATCTGCTCAGAGAGCGTTTCAGGTAAATATAAAAGCAAAGGGAAGACCTCTCATTCACCAGCCTTCATTCCAGCCACATGATGGGTAAAGCAGCCTCTACTATCAAACTTCATTTTTTGCAGAAATGTGAAACCACACACACATTGCAAGTGGGTGTTTGCAAGGCCAAGAAAGGCATACAAAAAGAAACCCCAACTATCAACTACCATTGTAGAAAGGAAAAGAAACAAGATTAAAATCTCCAAATAACTCCTACATGTTAGGAATGTACACTTTTCCACAACAGTGCTTTGAGCCATTTGGGAATAGCACTCTTCCCTTTGTGTTAGATTAAAACTCAAGATTGGCTTCAGAAGCTTGAAAATAATGTCTTTTAAGAACAGGCCAATCTCACAGCGTCAGTGTTTTCCAGTACTGACTTGCCTTTATTAATGGTCACAGCAGTGTAATTAAAATATTAATTTACATGTAATTCAGCTCATTTATCATATCAATAGTGAAATACAGTAGGGGAGAGGTTTAATTAATACCAGTAACTCCCACTGATCGGAAGCAGCTGGTAATATCCTGTGCCCAAAAGAGTCATGCTGCAAAACCCTTCCTGTATTATATTCCTACTCAAAGAACAATCACCTTGTAGTTATGCCATCTTAAAACAGCTAATCCCATAAACCTAAGAGGCTTAGTTTTGTGGCTTGGCTGGAAAACAACATGAAATATGAGTAACTGTTCATTGTGATCATAGTGTTCTTACATTTAAAATTGCTCTTGGATCAAACTGTGGCATGGCATGTACAAAATCACACGTGCCCTGGAACCAGGGTCCAAAAACGCTCCCAATAGCTGCCTTTACCCAAGCGGTGTCTGATATGTTCCACATGATGTCTGAGGGGGTCAAATTCATCCAGTATCTATTGAAGAGAAAGATGGTCAACATAAGGGAGTCTGCAAGTGGAAATCAAGACTGTGAGGGTTTTGGATTGTGTTTTTTTGGCTTAGAAAGGCACGGTAAATTTGATCCAAAACTTAAGAGCCCAAATAAATGCCTTTTGCCTAGCCTTTATCAATGGCAAAGGTAAAGAAAATCAAATTGTATCCCAACTAATTTTTTAGCCTGGGTTAACAGGCAAGTAGTTTCTAACACGGAGCCATATATCATATCGGCCAAGATCCTTGCTTCCTGGGAACAATTCAGCTGAGGAGAGCAAAGGAAATTACAGGACAGTATTGGGGGAGCCTCATCATCTATCATAATTTTATCACATACAAAAACTCTTCTGTTTGCTTCACATTTCAGAGGTGTAAAGGCATAATTATCCAAATACTTCACCTTCCACAGAGGAAAAAACCCAGACCAAAGCTTCCGTAGGAATGCTCCACCATTTTGGGAGAGCCTGTAGTGCCACTGGTAAAATAGATTGTCATTGGGTCCTGGCTTTTTGTCTTCACACAGTTATGGACAGCAGGGGCAGCCCTTAAAAAAATGAAAGGTTAATGAAACAGTGGCTGGTGCTACTCGGTACACTTAGCTCAGATCCTTTGTGCCCAGTATATGCAATGCTGTTTGTACAGTGAGATGTGATGGATAAGAAACTACTGAGATCCCTTCACTCTTGCACTGCTAGTTCTGTATTAAAGTGTTGCTGATCTTGCTCTTTAAGTATTCCCAATATCTACCTTCTTCTACCTTTTTCATACTGAAAACATCAACTGTGTCTCTTTTATTTGCCTCCCTTAACAACCACCAAAAGGTCTTGTGTTTGACCAGTGTCCTCCAGAAAGTGTATCTTCCCGACCTAATGTGATTAGCTGAGGGTATCAGCTACCATTTCTTTTGGTAGGTGATTCCACTAGTTAATTATCCTTGACGTCTATGGGGAGGCTCAAACTCTTGGTTGTCCAGCACATGACAGGGAAATATTTCTCATCTCTTACTAGGATGAGAAAGCAAAAGCCATTTCTTTTTCTCTGCCAGGTCTGATGTTCAAGAAGTTTTTGCTTGGCATGCAAACATTGCCCATGGCTGTAGGGTTGGGTGTGGGAAGTCTGTCTCTCCACGCCAGCCATCTCCCTGTTCTGCCTGGCAGGCAGACAGGCCACCCGGGAGTCCCAGCTCCAGAGCCCCACATCCTCCTGGCCAGCTTAGCAGTCAGCTAAGGCAGCTGAGGCACGGGGAGCTGGGAAATCTGGGCAACTAGCCCACTAGGTAGCCAGGCTGCCAGTGCTCTGTGAACCAGGCAGGACAACAGCCCAGCACTCTGGGAAGATTGTGAGCCTGACAGCTGGGCAACCCTGGAGCCAGCCAGCCAGGACTTTGCAAGGCAGCCATTTGGGGAAACCAGACAGCCTACCTGCCAGTGATGGCCTCTGCAGGACTGACACAGGTCCAGACAGTACTTAGGTTTTAGCAAATCACTGTTACTCTCTGCCATGGAACTGAACCATGGAATATTAGCCCAGCATGAAAGAGGATTCATCAAATTGAGCTGAAAACGTTTTAGTAGCTCTCGAAGGTTTGAGAATGCAGGATTACTGCTTCCTCCGTCTTCCAGTTTAGCAACACTGGAGCGGGCAATTGTGCAAAGGAGCAGATGGAAATACAGTGAGACTACAGTGACCTGCACAGGTAAAGCTAGTTCAGACACCTGTGGTTAGGGGAACACGTGGTACATCTTATAAAGCTCTTAAAATGACTGAAGAGCTTTACATCCCTCCTTGAAAGAATGGCATTGGCTACACAGATGCTTTTAACAAAATATCAGCTGGTAAATCACCCCTAGGGCCCTGAACAGATAGCAGCAGGGTATTTGCTTCTCTTCCCACTCCACCTCTCCACCCCTTCTACAGTCCCAAGCACTGCAGGGAAGAGCTGTCTGTTGGGTGCCATTTTAGTAGCTGTGGTGAGGCAGATGGACTCCTAAACACAATAGGTTCATCTTGCAGTGTCCTTTTTTAGCCTTGTATAGAGAAAAGTTTTTCTTGTTGGCCTTACTATCATTAAGTTTTATGAATATGGATTGGAATAATTTGTATAGAATATTTTTATTTGAGCTTTAGAAGGTAAATAGGCCACAGATGTCAATAAAAGAGGCCTTCCTCATTTTTCCATATTTTTCATAGTCATATATAACCAACTGAGACATCATAAGACTGTACTTATTTTTTTAATTAGCAATTTGGCTATTACCAAATATTCCCTTTCTTCATAGAAAAGAGACTAAATTGCCTTCTCTCCCACTCCCTCAAAGGTATCTAGTTCATTAATGAGACACAAGTGCACAAGTGCGTTTAAACAACATGAGACATTTCCCACTAGAGATAATTATGATGGAGGCACTTACTTGAGCAAATTGCTGAAGTTCAGCCACTCAGCCCTGCTGCTTTCAGATACGATTAGCTTCGTTTTCAGAAACTGGCACTTGGATGCAACTGAGTCCACTGCAGGCGCAAGGACATCAGTTGTAATAATGCACTTAGCCTTGGAAGCCAACAATCTATAGCAAATGTCTTGTGCTGTCAGTTGTGTTGTCCCTGGGATGATGATAACACCTGAAAGTGCAATAAAATGGGAAATCTATTAGGTATTTTTCACTTTTTGTCCTGATCACTTCATAGTTTCTCCTGATTTGTTGAATACCAGCACTATTCAATCCAGAAACAAGAAGGTGGTAAAACAAGTCTCACACACCTGAGCAGATCTGAAGTACAAAATAGCTTCTGTTTCTATGAGATCTTTTGCTCCAGGCACAAAGTAAGTAGAAAAGTATGTAAACAATAGCATCTGTCACTTAAGTCTGTTGAAGTTAAATTGATTTAACGCAATCATATTGATTTAACACAATCAACACAAGCCACAAATGGAAGGTAATTCCATTAGTCCCAAGAGACTATCCCCGTCAGCCCCTTTGACTGTCAAGTATTCAAGCTATAAAGTCAAGTAAGAAATCTAAGTCTGAAATGAATTGTTAACCAGCTTCTGGCACAGAAGGTAACAAACAATCTACAGACCATTAGGAATGATACAATTCACCTGTTCGCATACAAGCCACGTTCAGCAGCCACCACTCTGGGATTCGGGGCAGAATCACTAAAACTCGGTCTCCTCTTTGCAGACCACATGGGCCAGAGAGCACGTTGGCCGCTTTTTGGGACAGGAAGCTCAGCTCTTCAAAGCTCCATTTCGTTTCATCACCTTTCCCATTTATCCACCAAAGAGCTGGGTTTGATGGTCCCTTTTGTTCCTATACACAACACAAGGGTATGCTGGTTACTTCTGAGACTCCTGTAGTTCCTTCCAGAGTTTTTGGGATGCTTCAGGCAGTAGAATCTGATAGTGTTAGTGATATTTTAGGGCAGGGATATTAAGCATGTTTTGTTTAAAAGAGCCCTTTTCCAAGGCACCTATAAATTGTGTGTGTCTACCTAATTTTCAATGCTCATAAATTACTTAAGAGGCTTTTACGAACCCAGGACAGCACACACTGCTGAATCAGACTCACACAGACAAAGCATCATATCCTCTCTAATGCTAAAGCAAACTGCCTCTCCTTTTTCTGCAATGAAAAATTATATTAAAATAGAATTATGGTGGGGGGTGGGTGGGATTCTGGTCCCACTTAAATGGGGTACATTAAATATTAAATCTATGAGGTTCAGAAATGCTACCTTTTCTATTTGAGACCACTTGTCCAGTACATCACTTGCAAAATTAAAGTACTCGGGTACTTCCTGCTCACAATGATTGATAGCTTCATAATCTGAGAAATTCAAAGGTGCAAAAGTCTTGTGACACTGGTGGAATAATCTGAAGAGTGTCTGGATGCTCCATGGGGACCGCAACACTTGAAACTCAAGTAAAATCTTCATGGCACAAAAGCAGATGTACGGGGATTTTTGGAGATGATAACCATCAGAACTATTTTTTGATTATTATTTCCCTCCTACAAGAGACAGAAATTCAATAAATAGTAGTAGGATGTACACATTCCTAGATGAGCTGTTGGCTCCAAATAGAACAGATATATACAGAGCAGCAAGTCCACCTCTTCATGTCATTTTATCCCACCTCCCCTTATGGTTAAGCTAGAGTTCTGGTAAGACTTTTAAGTCTCTTGCTTTTTCATCTGTCCACAAGTTTTTTAAAGAATTCCCCTTGGAGCTGACAATTCTGTTTCTGTCCAACCAAAGCAGGGGCTTGAAACTGATGAGTGTTTAAAAAAACCAAACCAACCAACTAAAAAACCCAACAAGAACGCGTCACGACATGTACTCTCTACTTCCATGTTTTAAGCAGTGCAGCAATCTTGCCCAGCCCTATAAGGCTAATAATGGCAAACACAGATTTGGTTGCAGGATGGATGCCATCTTCTGTTCCTGTTTTTTGTCTCAAAATCCAGGATATAACCATGACATACAACTACTCAAAGACCAGGGGCAAGCAGGGGTGAGCTGTGTATTTAGCTAATATGGAAGAGATATGGTAAACATCCTTATGGTTGCTTCTTTTACTAAAGCAATGAATGTTAACCAGAAGTATGCCTTATATTGCACTATTTCCTCTGCCTTCCCTTTGTCCAAATAAAAGGTTTGCTCCCTCCCCCCTCTGGCATTTGCCTAGTATTTAGTTGGATAGCATGAATAACTCAGGGGTGGTTTTCCACATTATATTATTGATTTCACTGAATTTCACTGAATTTTTTGGAGTTGGAAGGGACCATAGAGATCATCTAGTCCAACTCCCCTGCCAATGCAGGACCACCCAGAGCATGTCAGAGCATGCCTCTCAGGACTGCATCCAGTTGGGTCTTGAAA
>BJBW01005567.1:0-17397 GCA_004320125.1 Scolopax mira
TGTCACTCCACTTCCTGACAAAGAGTCCCTCCCCATCTCCCCTATAGGCCCCCTTCAGATATTGGAAGGTGGCTCTAAGGTGTCCCTGGATCCTTCTCTTCTCCAGGCTGAGCAGCCCCAACTCTCTCAGACTGTCTATATAGGAGAGGTGCTTCAGTCCTCTGATCATCTTTCTGGCCCTTGTCTGGACCCTCTCCAACAGGTCCATGTCCTTCCAGTACTTGAGGACTCCAAAGCTGGACGCAGTACTCCAGTTGTGTAACATTGCTCTGGGCGTTTGTGATGTTGGTTCATTGAAATCCCGCAGTACTTTTCATATTCACTGTGTCCTAGGGTATCTCCAGTCTAGGGGCATGGCCAATGCTTTCTGCTTCTACCTGGGTGGACCTTATGCCTGGGAGAGTGTAAAATTAATTTTAATATTATGCCCAGGCTTGTAACCAGTGTAAGTGTAAGTTGTTCTCTCTCACTTGCCATTCCAAGTCTTAGCATTGTATTTGCTTTCTGACCAACAGCGGAAAAAAGGTTTTCTTTAACCAATTACTTTATAAGATTTGTTAGTTAGCCAGCTTTTAGTCTGTCCTGTGTGCTTTCTTGATATTTGATGTCAATAGTATCTACTGTACAGGCAGATTGTTTTAAGAGACTGTTTTTCTCTGAAGATGTTTGTCCAGCATTATTCATTCGTTTTACGTCCATCCCGCAGTGTGCAAGAACTCAGAGTAGAGTCCCACTGCAAAAGGTGTTTGATGAACAGAATGGTGGCTCCAGTCTGGAAGTACTGTGAACCATCTGGTTCACGGAGATGTCAGCGTATCGTGAGCTTTATATATATTATCATCATGTTGCACGCTTTTAACTATTAACAAGCATCGACTTAAGCTGTGAGCCAGCAATGGCAGTGTCGCAAGTTCAGATGACGTGGGTTTGGATTATGCACAAGCAGTGGTACAGAGCTCCCTGTAGGCTAAATGAGGTTTTTTTCGTGTTGTCATCTCCTCCTGCTTTTGCTGAAGGAGCACCTTCTGTCATCAGAACAGGGAACATGTAAAAGGCTTTAACTGTGTCTTGTAGTATAATGTGTGATTTGTATGTCTCTCTTCATAATTTTCATTCTTTGGAGATGAATACCCGGTCCATCTGCCTGGTAGCTAATTGAAGATGGATACCAATTAAATTATTGGGATGGCACAGCAGATCATTACGAAGATCTCTACTGCCTCTATGCATAGTATGGTTTAGTCACTTTGAGATAGAGGAACCCACAGTATCAGGGAATAATATTCATGTAACTATAGAGTATAAATGAGTTAAAAGGATTAGTCAGGAAAGAGACTTTTCTTTCCCTGCAACTCCTGACCTAAGGATTTACTGAGTTTACAGTCCTCTATAGGTGTAAGCTGTGCAAGTCTTCCAGAGTTTAAAACCAGTAGAAGATGGGAAATAGGCAGTGCTCTCATTTTGTAGGGCTTTTTCCCCATAATCTCTAAAATTAATTGGGTTTTTTTGACCTTGACCAGTCATATTTAGTGTTTGAATTTCTAATTTATCATACAAGTGATTTTCATTGTAGAGTGGTTTCTCTGAGGAAAAAGGCTCGATTCAACTAAATTATATTTATTTAAAAGTGTCCATGCTGAGTTGCATAATAAAATGCTTTGTTATGCAAATTAGAAATAACATACACCTAAGGTACATATATCTACGTATACGTATTGGCATCTTGGGAACTACATGTGGTTTAATAAAAGCTGAGGCAAGACACAGGCATGTCCTAAAGCTTCCTGTTTCTTTCTAATACTTAAACACTCGTACGCTTCTAGTGCATTATGCTGTTATCTTTTTACAAAAGCTGTTGAGTTTTGTGTCCTAAATGACCATGAGTAGCCCTAATGACCTCAAGACCGAATCCTCAGGTTGCAACCCACAGCTAATTTTGGTGAGGTAATTTCCAGGCTAGTGCTTACTTGGTATAGACCCATAGTTGTTGGGGTACTAAAGCCAAATTTGTACGCCACGCATCAGAGAATCCCAAGTATGCATTTCAGCAATGAAATAGTCTTAATGATGGCTACAAAGAATTATAATATTCTTTAAGTGCTTAACAGAATTTGCAGATGCACACACTGTGGTGTGTTTATGGTCCTGGTTTTCTCTATTACTATAGATTTTGCAAAGTTGTAACACAGTTGTATTTGGTGTTCAAAAATAATAGAAGCTACAGTAAGCGAAATGGAAATAAAGAAGTTGAATTGCAATACTGCATAAGTAGTTAAAGAAAAAGTGGAAGTCATTTGAAATGTGCATTCTAGCTCTTGATTCTTTCTTATCTCTTGATTCTCTCAAATGTGATCTGTCCTATAAAAAGTGCGAGAGCTGTCTCACATAAGTCATCTCTGCCAAAAATGCATGTTAGTGTGAAGAGCCGTGCTGATGCTGGGAGGATTAACCTTCCTTCAGTTTACTTTCCTAAGCGTACTAAATGTAAAAAGGAGAGAGCCTAAAATACAGCAAATAAACAAAATAAAAACCTAAGCCCCTTACAGTTACATTCCTGCAAGCAGAAGAATAATGGGTCAAATAACAGTTTGTATTTTATTAGTACTACTAGAAAACATACACATCTTTCATTTGATTTTTTTTTTTTTCTGAGTGATATGGAACCTGTACAGGTACAGTCTTTAATTTTAGGAATTACAACTTCAGAACTCTAGCTTAAATTTATTCTTCATTACATGTATAGAGTCCTCAATCTTTTGAAAGGATTGAGATTCCCAATCTCAAATTGGGGTCTCAAATCTCAGTCTTCCCAAACAGAAAGGAATGAGATATTAGCTCTTAAAGACTAATTGCCAAATAAGTTTTCAGTTCCCTTGTCTCTGCAGGAGGAGCCATTGAAATGTTAGACAGAAACTTGCGTTCTGTACTCAAAAGCATGCATGCTATCTCTGTTTTTTAAGATAAGTGATAGTCAAGTTATTGTCTGTTGAGCAGTTGTATCTTCACTTGCCAGTGTATTGGGAAAAGTGGATCCTTTTTTATAAAGAAGATATATAAAAATCCTCTCACTTGTAATATTTCTTTAGGTTTCTGGCATAAAGATCAGTAATAAGGAGAAAGATGTTTGGTGGCTGTGATTCAGAAAAAGAATTCTTTCTAAAAACTTGGAAACAAATGCATGTCAGAAGGTAGAAGAGGAGTTAACTCATAAAACTTTGAATTCTTGAAACATTCTGTTGCAATATCTAGATGTGGGAAGAGTGACTGAGGATTTCTTGCCCTGATAGTAAAGGGCTGTTTCATAGACAGGGAGCGCATGTGACAGAGCAAACTGCATTCACAGTCATAGTACAGATTTCTTTTAAGGCTCTCTCCTGCTATTGAAGCATTCTGTGAGGTTCAGAGAATGACTTAAGAGCTGCAGTGCTTCCCTTACTACTTATGTATTAGTTGTTTCTGTATTTAGTATAACTTAAATTACTATTGCTAAAAAAATTGTCTAAGCTAAGGCAATTATCAGATGTTTCCCTGTGATTGTCAAAAAGCTGTATTGTAAGAAAGGACTAGAAATAACTTGTTGATGCTGTGGGTCAACAGATGTTTTAAATGAAAATGATCTGGCAGCATATTAATACGCGAACGTAAAATATCACAGAATTTCTTCCATGAGCCTTGACTTATCCTTCCCACCACACGAAAATATTCAGTATAATGCAAAAAAGGAATAATCTTTCTGAAATTGTTTGCTGTCATACAGTGAAAATAAAAAGTAATTACAAAAGTGAATTCTTTTCTGTACTTACATATCTGTAGCCTGTTGGATCCTCAGAGCAGTTAAGGGCATTAGCAGGATGGCTTGACTGCGAAAGTTTACCCTTGCACATTGTTTTCAAGAGTGATTACGTGAGTCTCTTGTGGGAGGGGTAGGGTTTTTTGAGTGCTTAAAAAAAAAAAAAAAAAAAAAGAAAAAAAACCCCACCTTGTTTGTATGCAGGTCTTGATTTGCTGCCTACTGTTTTATGGGATGTGAAAGCGTCTATTTTTAGTCCTCTTACAATTAGTCTGCTCAAAGAGAGTAATTAGAAACAACCCTCCCGCTTGCCTTCTTCCCCCTCGCCCCCCCGCTTTGGCTTGAAGTTACGTGTTACTTGACTTTCATAGAAGGGACTTTACCAGAAGTTTACTTGACTAATTGTTTACCAGCTAAAATCCCTGAGTGAAAAACTTTGTTTATATGCCATTTGAAAATTACTTAAATTTAGTTTGTACCCAAGAGCTGTACGATCAGGACGTGCTTTAAAACTGTTTCTTAGCGATCAAATCTGACACAGCACAAGAAAAACCTCAGAACTGAGATACACAGCATTTCAGTATAAAAACAGAGACTAGACAGCCCGTGTACATCCCCAGCGCTGTTTTAGTATCGTAATGATGAGGCTTTACAGAAATGCCCTTTGAAAATGTATGAGGGAGTTGAAGAACTCTGGTGGCTTGAGAGACTAATGAGGATGTGTGCCTTTGTAAGCTGTTCATTGCATTTTGAGCAAGGGTAAATATTATTAATAATAATAACAACAACAACAACAATAATAATAATAGAACTTATGTGAGGTAAATGCACTAAAAATAAAAAGCTTTTGAAATACAAATCTAATCCCCCTAAAATGATATCGATAAGAATGGGTGGCTAGGGAATAGGAGAGGAATGGGATGTCAAATTGTGAGGTAACTCATTGTTACCTGGAATAAACTTGGTTGTGGGTGAAGAACATTGATGTAAGAGTTAAATTGCGTGTTTGTTAAGAGGAGATCAGAGATAGATGGAAAATCCTGTTGTTTGCTGTTAGAGACTGTGGTTGAGAGCTACCTGGGATTTTCCCCAAAAGCTCATACTGATCGCTCATGACTGCAAAGGACTATTTATCTTTACAGTGACCTCATTTGGTGGCCTGATTTTAAAGAACTAGCAAGTAGGCATGATGATGCTATTTTTGGCAGGTCCAACCCATGCAGAGGGTGGAATGCCTCATTGAAAGTGCCTCTTAGGGCTGTGTTCACAGCACAAGCTGACATTTGCAGATGTTTGCAGTTGTGGAGGTGTGCAGAGATACAATCTCAGCTAATGCGTCCATCTCATCAGAGAGCCTAAAGTAAATGCAGGTCTAACGACAAAGTTAAACTTTACTAAATGTACCTTGTCTTATGGCAAATGGTTTTGCTATAGCAGAGTGAAGCAGACAGAGCCTTGTGAGCTACTTTTGTGCCTACTTTGAGCATTTGCTTGGTGCTATAGGCTGTGTTTTTTCTGGTGTTGAACTCCCAGTGCACACATGGCTGGGTTCCCCTTAGATGCCAGGCAGCTGAAGGGCCCAGTCCCTCAGTTTTTGTGGGGCATTTATCTCCTAAACACCAGATTCAGAAAGTCTTGGAGAGAACTCACTGGTCTTACTCTGTATTTTTTCCTTTCTTGTTTTTGAATTATGTTTGAATTATTCAGCTTCCTCACAGAGCAGAATCTCTTTACATGAAATAATGAGAATTAAAAACTGTTTAAAGAGAAATTGCACAGGGAGCTTGCTTTACCACACACACAAAGTAATATTGCAATGTGGTTCCCTGTCCAGCAGCAAAAATATGTAGTAGAAATGGGAAATTTTGAGATATACAGGCATGTAGTAGTCTTTGCTCAAGGGTTGACATTAGTACCACAGCTTCATATTAAAGGAAATGTTTATTTTAAAATAGTCCTATAAAATAATGCCAATATGCATTTCCTGCTCTCATCTGATAAAATACTGCCTTCCTTTGATTAAGATACGTTACTAGATTGTTCCCTTTGATTTACACTGATGTATTTAGCTAATAATTCAGCCTAGATGATGTGAAGTTAATTACTTGAGCTAAATTATACTATTTATCCTTCTAGCGACTTGTTTTCAGTTCTTAAACAGCTGCTGTTTCTCCAATATCTGTTTGATTGCCCCAGGATTTAAGCATTTAAACCAAGGAAGGGCGTGTATCAAAAAGTGTGATAGATGTTTTGTTTTACAATTTGTGCACAAAAAGCTTACTGTTTTGCTTTTGGCAGGCAAGGAGAGTAAGGTGTAAATTAATATATTAACTTGTTACTTTCGGAGGTGGTGACATGAAAGCACTGCAGTTAATATTTTGACCACTATGTGTTATGGTGCCTATGATGACTTATTTTTTCTGCTTACTTAGTCCCTACTCTACTTGAGCAGTTGATAAATAATACTGGATGTAGCTTTACAATTCCATATCTAGAGAGCTACTCCCCAAGGTAAGAAATTACTTCTGACTTCCACAGGGTGCTTACGAATCAACCAGAAAATGAATGCAGCCAGACTATTTCTTAACTTCAAAACTGCCTTTCCTTCCAAAACTAACTGCTTTTGTTTTGGGGGAGACAGGTCAGGTATCTAGAACTAACCTGTAGCTGAATCCTGTCTGGGTTTTGCGGACAAACATGATTTCTCACGTGATTTGAGTTAGAGGAACAGTAAATGATGAATCACCAGTGAGTCATGGTAACGTTGCAGAGGCCAAATAAAATATGTTAGGCTAATCGAGATGAAAAAGAAGAAATTAGGCACCCAAGTTTAGATGCATTTGGGACCCTAAAAATTTCAGTACGGCTGTTGAATTGTACCTCCTCTACAAAATACTCTGCCATCTAAATTTCTTCAAAGTTTCCTCGTGCCTTCATATGTGTTCTGCCTGCCTCCGGTGCCAGATTTAGCCAAGCATGGGATTCACTGGGAGCTTCTGCCCTTTAGGAAGGTGGAAGCTCTTCTCTTGCTGAGCTCAAACTCTGGTTTGGTTAATACGATCAGCCATGAAAGCAAAGCCACCTGGTAAACTGTCACCATCGATCACTTGCTGCAGACGTCTGATGCAGAGCAGCAACTGGCAGTAGGTAAACAGGGGCAACTAACTCTGTAACACCTAGTTGACATTAATAACTTACCAGTTAAGGATAATTAGTTGTCCCTGGGTTACTCTGCTCAATTGTGGCACGGAATTTGGCCATCCATTCTTGTACCGCCCCCTTGGTTTCATCTGTATCTCCAGGTGTTGGCCTTCACATGAATGGCAGCATGCTAATCATGCTTAATTATATTTAAAAAGGACAGGGGTCTTAATTTAAAAATATATTAGTTAGTTTCATAGTGCTAGAAGCTGAATAATTCCTTAATAGTCTGCAGTAATTCCCTGTCTGAGGGCACTGTATTGTGAATGACTAGCTGAAGAAATTGTATGTTGTGTTTTGCAGCAAGCTGGTAGAGTAGCAATGGTCGTGTATTGTAAATCAGTTTTGCACAACAAAGGTTTGGGGGAGATAGGATTAACTGATCTTTTTGGAAAAAGCTAAAGAACAACGATTATATATGCTAGCATCTTATTAATGATAACAAATTAAAACTGAAATTGGAAGAAAGATTCTAGCCAGCAGAAAAGGAAAGTTCTGGAGTAGCTCGCCAACGGGAAGAGAAAGGAACTTGAAACTGGTTTGCAATGGAGCTGAACAGTTTATGAAATAAATTGTTGGATGGTTTTAGCATTAAAAACTCGAGCTTTTTTTTAGAAGTTATAAGTATCTGACTTCTGTCTGCATGAGGGGATTGTAAAGTGGTTGATTGGTCTCATATTTTAATGAAACCAAAGTTGCAGTGATTTTCTGAGATATCCATGGACAGGAAGAACCTTTATTTTCCCCTCAAGACACACAACTACAGGTTTTGTCTTGGGGTTTTTTTCCGGCTTATTTCCTGTGAAATATTGGCACTTAGATACATGAACGTTGGGTTAGTACCTTCAAAGATACATGAACATTGGGTTAGTACCTTCACGCTTTTGCTAGCGTTGAGAGGCCTTGTGTAGCAAAAGATGGTTCCTTTGAGTCCTGTCCTCTATCAGGCTGAGGATCCCAGCTCTCCAGGCTGGTCGTTACCTAATTTTAAGGGATGTTGTTGAGAATGTTCAACACTTTCAGAATAAAGGCTTGCACCTTAAGTGTAATACGGCAGTGTCTGGAGAGTCTGTAAGAACGCAGAGCACTGAAGAGCCCTCAGAACTTGAATTACAGGCACACTGTTTACATGCTCTGTATTATCTGCAGCTTCTTTTATAGCTGATATTTTTAGTCCCTAAAAAAAAAAGTGGTTGTGAATTTCTCAGGTTAATGTTTTTCTGAAGAACTTAAATGAAGAAAAATACGGCACTGCAGTTAGTAAGTATTGTGAGTCATTCTGAATAAAATAACAGGTTATTTCTGCAAGTTTAATCCCACAGAACTTCCATTGACAGCAGCAGATAGTTTTGCAGAAGTAACATTTAGCTTTTTAACCGTTTGTTGATACATTTTGAAACATTTTTTTTCTCTATTTTGTGCATATATTTTAAATATTTTACTTTAATCTGTATTTAATATTTGTCCTTTTAAATTTTAACTAGCAGTTTTCTCTTAGAAGCAGTGCTTGCCCCTGATTATTTCTTCTCTACCAGTAGTTGCTACATCTCTGGTTTATTTTTTTTCAAGGTTGTTGTTTCTTCAAGATGTTTTTTGGTCTGTGGAAAACCAATCTCATCACTTCATACGATGTAGAATGTTCCCATCTTGCCTGCTGTGTTTCTTTTTCACTGCAAATGTCAAAATTTAACATGTTGTCCAAAATGAGGATATAATTGTTAAAGAGCCTGCTATTATAGTACCCCTTTGGAATATGCATGCTGTCCATATGGAGTGTTCAAACTCTGTATTTTAGTCTTTTGGGGTTTAGAGTTTTCTGGGGTTTTTTGAAAATTTTGTTTTCTAACCAATGTGGCTGAAATTAACTTCCTAAACATGAAATGGACATAAACTCTGTTTAGAGTCTGTATGCATTTGTGTCTGTGGCCTTTCTTTGCACACAGATATCTGCAATTTCTAGTAGAAGTTAATCATAGCACTTGAAGGGATGTTCCTGATATTCTCATAGTATAACGAAGAAAGGGCCAGGACAAAGGAAAAGGAGAGAAAGTAGGGGAAAGGGGAATAAAAGGGATGAGGGGAAAAGCAAAAATAAGAGGAAAAGAGAGAATTGTAGTAGTCCTCCAGTAAAAGTGTTTTTCCACTTGTAGGTGTTGAATCAGACTGTACATTACCAAACAATTAATTAACATAATTAAAAGAGTTAAGAATGAGTCCTTTTATTTACTGTATATGGATGGATGTTATTACATGTCTAGTGAAATACAGGAGCAGAAATCCCTCTAGTGATTATGAGCTTTAGGAGCAGGGCTTTGATTGATCACAGAGTAAGAAAGTAGCTTGACAGGACCTTTGGCAGTCATCTAGTTCAAACTTGGTTCAAAGCATGCCCAGCAAGAACAGGTTCCTTAGAGCTGTGTGTCCAGATTGTGTCTCTGATGACGAAGATTCTGGCTCTGGGCAACCTGGTACAATACTGGACCATCACTACCCCTGGCTGGACTTGCTCCAGTATATCAATGCCTTTCTTGAAGCAAGGAACCCAGAAATGGACACAATGATTCCGGTTCAGGCTCAGAAGTGCTGAGTGATCACTTCTCTTGGCCTGGTGATTGCACTCTTGATAATACAGCCCTGTAAGCGATTGGCATTTCCTGGAAGGGTGAAGCGCTGGTAAACATTCAAAGGGTTCTCCAGCTCCTTGTCTGCAAATCTGTTTTATAGCCAGTCTATACCATTGCACAGGGTTATTTTGACCCAGGTGTAAGACTCCACAGTTGCTTTTCTTGAACTCCATAAGGTTCCTGTCAGAACATTTCTCCAGCCCATCAATGAGTATCTGAGTGCAGCCTGGCTCTCCGAAGTATTGAATGCTCCCTCCAATTTGGTGTCATTCACCAGCTTGCTGAGAGTGCACTCTGCTCCATCATCCAGGTCGTTAATAAAGACAATAAATAGTGTTGGTCCCAGTGTAGATCCCTGAGGGAAACTACCAGTAATTGGCTACCACTTGGACTTTGTACTGCTGGCCAGAACCCTCTGAACCCTGGCCGTGCAGCCAGCTTCCCTCCAGTCTGCTTATCTAGCTGGTCCTCATCTCCTCATATTTTCTTCAAGGACACAAGAGGAGGTTGAACAACTTGTCTCTTGTCATTGAGTCAAAGGGCATCCTAAAGTTAGAGCATATAATGTTTGCTGCCTTCCCCTTCCTTGCCTGCAGTGCCAGAGTCATTCTTGGTAAATCTATAGGGGCTATTACTCACCTTGTCCCTTGTGGGACTGGAAATGGCTTCTAGGAGATTTGCTATATAACTTTCCCAGGGATAGAGGTTGAATCTTGTAGCCACCCGAATCCTGTTCTTGCCCTCTTCAAAGAAGGGTGTGACATTTGTGTTTTTCCAGTTATCAGGAGTCTGTCACCATGGTGTTTTCAGTGATAGGAACACCAGTTGCCTTCCTCAGCACCCTGGGCTGCATCCCATCTGGTCCCATTGATTCCAGTATGATTCTGATTCCAGTATGGCCAGTTGGGCTCAAGAGCTTCCAAACTGTCTTCCTTTACACCAGGTGATCTCCAGGAGGATCAGGGCCCTAGGAGGCCTGAGGGCAAAACTAACAAGTGAAAACTGAGGCAAAAAAGACAAACAATACTGTGGCTTTTTTCACGTCCTTTGTCACTCACCAGGCAGTGCGTCCACATTTTCCTTAGACACCCTTTGGCTGCCCCTTAATGTGTCACTTGTATTCTAGTATTGTTTCATAGATAACTTCTCTGAAAGACCTGCTGTAGATGAGCACCATCTCCATATAGGTACTCTAAAACAAAGCGTGAGTAATGCATAGAACATTCTGAAGGCGACAGAAAAGATTAATTGAAATTTTCCAATTTCAATTGGAATTATATTTGGAAGTGGAATTATATAATGGAAGTGGAGGGCGAAGGTTTTAAATTTATGGGAATCACTTTCCTACAGTGTGATTTTTCACACAGAATCCACTGTGTGAAGTGAGTTTCACAAAATATTTTGAAGGGCACTAATTTTGACATTTAAAAAAAAAAGATACCTGAATGGATATTTATGCAGTACCTATTTTATTAGATTTAAACTCTGTCTAAAAAACCAGAAATTGATGTCTTTGGATGCATCCAGGTTCTATGAACTTACTGGTTTAGGAGAAAAGGTCCATCTCTAGGTTTCCTCTAGCTCCTTGTCAGGTACCAAGCAGTGTCAAGACATTGGACTTGGAATTACACAGATCACTACCCTGGGCTGGAGTGGTGTTTTCTATGGTCTCTGTTGACATTAATGGTGAATATTAACATTTAAAGAACCTTTTAACATTCTCTAATCTCTTTTTAAAATGCATTTGCAGTCATGGGAAATTCCTTGTTGTACTTTCCCATCTTGTGATTGAGTGCACTCTTGCATGTGAAATCTCTGTGTCTGAGTCACTGTTTATCACAGGAGGAATAAAACCTGAAAAGCATGCCATAATTTTGATACTCCCTCAGGTCATGTGGAGTAGAGTAGAAAGAAATAATTTAAAATTATTTGTCTAATGGGGGAAAAGACCTTTTTTCTGTGTTTTTCTTGTCTCTTCACTTCCAAAACCTGATTTACTTCACATCACACTTCTGATGAAGAATTATTTTTTTTATGTGGCAGTCTTGTATCTGTGCCTACAACTCCTACAACTTAAATAATTTCATTTATTTTAAGAATGTATTATACAGGTGGGTTTTTTTATGTAAGAAGGATTATATGCAAAACTAAACATTTTTCAGTAGTTCCTGAGTTAGCATTCTCTATACGTTCAAGTGCATCTGACTGTGTGTTTGATACTAAGAATGTTTCTATAATTAAATTGCATTGCAGACATCAGAGGATGCTTTTCAGCAAGCTGAATTTTAAATACAACAAATAAAATGTCAACAAAATGCTCTTATGCCACAGCCCATTAAAGGAGTAAAATTAATATTCGAAGGGTTTTTTTCATAGCTGTGGGTGTTGCACTTGGCAGTTATTCAGGAAATGTAAGTTTTAATATTCAGACCATGATTTCACATAGTATTACTCCTATCAGTGGCTCCTCCTGAAGGGAAATGTATTTTTGAGTGAACACTTCAAGATTTTTAGTGCTTGGTTTGTGCTGTTTGCAGAATTCCTGCTGAGTATAAATCGTAGAACCATAGAATGGTTTGAGTTGGAAGGGACCTTCAAGATCATGTTGTTCCAAACCCCCCTGCTTTGGGCAGGGCAGTGAGATCCCTTTCACGTAAAGACCTGTGGAAACTGCATCACTTGCAAGTTTTGATACGCTGGCAAGCAGTGAAAAATTACCCCGTGGAGAATCCCACACCTATGGGGACAAGGCAGCAGGAACCATGGGTGAGGATTCGGCTGGGGCAGATGTGCACTTTGCTGACAGCCTCCTCATGCCTGCAGGTTGTGCTGCCTGGAGGTCACCATAACCACAACTCCACCAGTGGAGCAGGTAGTGTCTACCTGAAGTGACCTTTTTAACTTCCCCTTCTCCAACCTAGGAAGTGTTTTCCTTCCAGAATCTTGGATATCCATGCCTTTGGCTTTGGTTCTGCTGTGGCCTCTCCTGTTGTTTTTAATATGTGGTTTAGTTTTCTGGATGTTTTATCATGAAGAACACAGGTTTTGTATCTGGACATACGAAATCCATTGGTTATAGTCACAAGTTCAGTCTGGGTGTCTGGTCATTGTAAAAGGTGCTTGAGTTTCAGATTCTACAAAATTTCCAGCAAGGGTTTAGAAACCTAATAAACATCTTGTGCTGTGATTAAGGTGAGGACCCTGAAGAGAGTTAATTATTTGTAGAGCCATGGAAGTCACTGGCAAAGGGAAGTTAAATCAAATGATCAGTGTCCCATCTTAGATGTTGCAGTCTATCAGCAATCCTCTAACACCTAAACATGGTGAATATGAAGCTTAATTTTAGAAGTCAAGTGGTTTCTATGACCTTTTGGGATATATATAATCATTGTCTTTTGTCTGCTTGGATCAATGCAGTTTTGTTCTGATGTGGGGCACTACTGTTGTTCTTGTGTGCTGTATTTTATTAAAACAATTTGCTATTAGACTAAATATATTGTACTCTCCACAGCATACAGTCCTAAACATTTGGAAATAAGATACTATTTGATACCTGTATCTTCTGTGCAAAGATATTTACCAAAGATTAGTGGTTTGTTTGCTAATAAATCTGTTATCCTGAATACCACAAGCATTCACCTAATCATTGCTTCCCAGAAAAGACCTTTGCTTGCAAGATGGTATTACATTTTGTTATGTACTTAGGATTAATTACTTTTGATTGGTTTACACTAGTGTTGGCATTGTCATTCTCATTCACCATCTCTCTTTCTTTTTGCAGTTTGGGTCCTGTGTTTGCTCTGTTTGTACCATTTTATTCCTCCATTCCAAGAGTGCAGGTGACACAAGTATTAGGCCACTTCTCTATCACAAACAAGACGCTGGTCTATATACTGGGTTTACAGGTATGGTATGTACTTGTTTGTTCATATTTTAATGAATTATTGATGTAATAGTATTTCTGTATGTTTGTCTATGAATTTTGATGCTTCCACGCCTGTGATTCCACATATGTTTAGCTAGTGATTGTCCTATCAACTGAAATATTGAAAAACATCTGTTGCTAGTATGCATTTCTATACGCTGGATTGATGGGCAAGTGGTCTCTTCTTCCATTGTCCACTGCCTTGTTTGTCTTGCACAGGAATAGACAAGTCTGTAATTTATTTTTTTGGGGGGTAAACAAAATGACATGGATGAAAATAGATGAAACCTGATATGTATCTTTCACCTTTCTAATTGGCTTATATTCTTGCTTTTGTTTATTTCCCCCTTGTCTGTTAGAGCTCACAAAAAGCTATAGAATACAGTATTTTTCCATGGTAAGACTCTCAGTAAATGATCAAGGTTTTGGTTGAATTCCACTTTTATATTATAATTATATATTAAAATATAATTATTAATATTATTTGTATATTAAGCATTACCATGTTATAGGTAATTTAAAAGTGTAACCTAGAGCGCAGCAATACCACATAGTATTATGTTAAATATGCATGGAAAAATATAGGTACTTGTTACAGAAAGGCAGTACTTACTCACAAAAACAACAAAAAACCCCCAGCAGCCTAGAAATGAGTGGGCAGTCATGTCACAACCTGAATTATGAAACATGAGATCTGCAAAATTATGAGAAATTATACTCATTTTTATATATTCCCGCTCAAAAATAGCTCTAGCACTAGCAATGGAAAGCACCATAGTTATGTGAAGTGTGGTAGAAAGTATTTTAGAATGAATGGTCAGTTTCAGAATATTGACTCATGTTCCACATGAATATTTCATTCAACCATTTTGCTGTTCAGCCTTTGGACTCCTCCGATTTCTGCTCCAGCACCTTATTTTCTTGATTTTGGGGAAATCTTGTTTCTTCTCTTCCAAACCCATCAATACCACTATTATTCCGTTCTTTGGGAAAACCATGGCATAGTCTGAGCTCTTTTCTGTCGTGTCCTTTGCCTTTCATACACACAGCACCTCTGGTACAGATCACCACTGTTACTCATCACTGTCTCTTTGCTGGATCTTTCCCTGCCACGTAAAGAACGATTGCTGCCGTCACACAGAGGCTGAGGGAAAAATCATTTGCCTTTTCCTCATTCGTAAGCTCTGCCCTTATCTCAAGTTGCTCTTTCCGGCAGAAGTGTAGAAGCAAAGTGTTCTCATGATTCAGTCAGCAGTAACCAGTATCAGTCTGATTTTTCAGCCCATTTTTCCAGTTGGTAATAACCTTCTCCAGGTGATTAATCATATACTTTACTAGAAACAATGGGTCGCCTTGTTTGGCTTATCAGGATGGGTTTTTTTCAAATTTCACTCCAACCTCTTTGTATGACTTCATGTCGACAAATATGCCACGGGGTAAGAACTTTATTTCTTTAATTTTGATGCTCACATTTAGTCTCTCCCTGGCTGCACGTTTGAGAGCTTCACTTGCACTGCCTGGCCCACTTGGAACTCTTCTCCTCTTGCTGCTGAGTCATTTCCTTTACTTCAATCTGTCTTTCAGATTTGTTTTTTTCTGCAGCCTATAACTGACATCCTGTTATACTTAGTACATTATATGAAAATAAAATGTATTGTTCTGTAGAAGGAGAACAATTGTTGGATCCTTGTGTTTTTTTCCACTTCTGCTACTTCTGGAATACGTCTTTTTTAATGTTAAACTGAATTTTCTCAGAAATAGATGTCTGACTTCTCTCATTGTTGTGATAAGTACATAGCCTAGCTAATACTGCAATATAGAATCTCAGACAACAATAGTTATGTAAAATTAAAATTTTAAATCACTGCTTTTGTCTTCTAGCTCTTAACCTCTGGTTCCTACATCTGGATTTTAGCCTTAAGTGGATTGGTAAGTCTTACTGTTTTAAAAATTCTGTGTTCCTTAAAGCACTGTGTTATATATACAATCAGTCCAGTATATTTGGACTTGAACAGAAATTACTGAGTAATGTTTTTATTTGTAATGGTAAGTAGAAGGTTTTCATCTTTAGGTTCCAAAGGTGTAAAGCACTGACTGGCTGGTAATAAATAGGCAGACAACAGAAGTCCTGGTTAATGTTTGCAGGTTGCCACTGCTCTCTGGCCTCCTAAAATTAATTTTACTGCTATGGATTGGATATAGCTTTAGACCCACAACTGTAAATGAGGCTATTGAGGAAGTGGTAGAAATATTTACTCTATTTATTTTTTTCCAGTTTTCAGTAAGCCTCGAGGTTTTGTTCCGGTTAGCAGCTTTTAACAATGTTGCTATGAGGATTTTTAATGTTTTGCTGTTCTTCTAGGACATCTGTATAGCCATTTCTCACTATGATAACGGCGGTAAGAGTGCAAAAGAGTGCAAAATCACTCTCTTCACACCAGTCAGATAAAGCCAGTGTGGTCTGTCCTTTCTGACTCTGTTCTTAGTACTAAGGCACTTAGTGCTAAAACAGATTGTATTAAATCCTCCAGATTGTTAGATACTGATAAGCTTTTTTTTAATTTTTGCAGACTTAGAAATTAGGAGTTCAAACTCTCATTTCTTGGCCCAAAATACTGTCTGTTTTTGCAACAGTGAAAGTGCCACCTCTTCCAATCAGCTGACTGTTAAGGTGATGCAATCTTAAGAAGAACTTCAATTGTGCCCTTGCTGTTTAGAACCTGCTAATTTGAATTTGCAGTGAGCTCAGAATGAGATGCCTGTTGACACTTCACATCTTGCTGCTGTAACTTGGGAGTTTGGTCTCTTACCATTTGCATTGGCTGTTCCAAAATACTGTGCGAGCTCACAAGGTAACAGGATAAAACTCCGGCGTGGCGGAGCAGTAAAGAGTGAAGTCTGCTCAGCAGTTTGGTCTGACCATAAATATCCACACAAAGAGGGCAACTAACGAACCCGAGTTTCTCTCTGGTGGAGAGATCAGCCCAAGCCTCTGTGCCCGCCTGAGGATTTGTGACTTCCTCCAAACGCGCTGCCCTTCCTGTTACTCTTCTGGCTCTTTTAATAGCCCTTCCTTTTAAACAGGTGTTCATTAGTGAGGGAAGGAAAGGAAAGAAAAGCAAAGGCATTTTAACTCTCTCTTTCCTGATGGGAGGGACTGTGTGTATACTTGGTTAGACAGACTTACAAAGAACGGCTCAAATATTATTTTTGTTCATAATATATTATGCAGTTCTTTTTAAAATTCCCTTTTAATGTACAGTTTCATTCAGATCTATAATGCAACCTTCTTAGGATTATTTTCATAAATGACCTTTTATTTTAATTGCAAGTTGGCAGTATGCTTTACATAGGTACAAGTCCATAGCAATAAATTGAGTTTTCTCAGTGTCACAGGACAGCTTAAAAAAATGATTCAAAGTTTTCATATTGCTTCAGTCAGCATTAATTAAGTCATCATCAGTGATGATGTGTTTTCAGTCTCATTGGTTTTTGCAGCAAGCAGAGAGCTGCACTCTACTGTTTCATAATAAGTGCTACAATTTGGAAATAAGTTCATGTTATGAATTTCAGCCATTTTTTGCACAGCATCTCTGTCACGCTTCTATGAATAAGAAGTCTCTGTTGTAAATGATAATTTGGCATCTTTCAAAAAACATGGTAAAGGAGTAAAACTTCACATTATATAAAATCATCTGAAGAGGGATATGGAACACTATTAAGGCACCTTTTAGCATTACAAGTGTAGATATTTGGTAACTTATGTATATGTTCAATTACAGAAATATGCAGGTTGTCAAATCAATATTAAATCATTCTGACAACCTATGTGTTTTTCTAATTCTTATTGCTTTTGA